>JAGEOH010000660.1:0-34000 GCA_032207245.1 Pardosa pseudoannulata | reverse complement strand
GTACATACATACTATATACTAAAAAAAATGATCAGCGTGTGTTTTCTCCACATATGAGAGATAGGGAAGGAGGGTTCTCAAGTACAATGAGGTCTTTCAAGACCTCATTGTACACCGAGAACCCTCCTTCTAGACATCTAAACTAGAACTCCCTTTCTAGACATCTAAAGTAAGGAACTCTCTAGTCTGGAACTTTCTAGACATCTAAACTGAGAACTAACGTCCGACCTATCTTCTCAAACTCGTCCCAAATATTCTCCAAATTTATCTGATAATAGATTTTTGACTTTCACAGAAGTTAAAGAAGTGGATTTTTCCTTAAATATTTTTAGCGGCTAGGATGCAGTGCTAGTAGTGTAGTTCAGGAAAAACAGCTTTTTAAATTATATACATTTAATCACACTATTTACAGGAACTAATACATTAACACAGCGAACAACATCGCTTACATTCACCATATCTTTGGAATGATCTTTTTTGCTGCCAGATTCAAAATATACATTTTACATTTGCCATGTGCAACAAATACTTTTAACATTTTAATAAATGAGTGGCTTGACGCTAGCACCGCCACACCATCCCCCTTCCTGGGAAAAAGAAATTTTGCTAAAATTTTTAAGAAATAAAATCCTGATACTTAGCAGGGAAATGCACCCTCCGACCAGCACGAGTACGTGTCGGTAATTTTTCAGGCATAGATTTTTGCTCTTTTTCCAAAGGCATGGGAGATGATGTGTCGGCCAAAGGAGATTCAACTTTACTTCCAGGAGTTGTTTCAAGACTGTCCGGCAATAGGTGAGCTGGTTTCAGTCTGTCGACAGTCACCGTCACTTTCTTGTTATCCTTATGTATGATGAAATTTTTATCTGCTCGTGACAGAACTTTGTAGGGCCCTGTGTACGGTGGCGACAAGGATGGATGTACAGCATCCACTCGCAGGAAGACATGGGAACAAACATTGAGATCCTTGTACACAAAGGTAGATCTTGCAGAGTGGTTAGATGTCGGAGTTGGTCGCAGTTGCTGAATATGAGCTTTAGCTTTCTTATGAAACCATTCTCCGTAGCTGGTGGTTCGCGCTGGACGAAGAACTGGGAAGGTAAACAAAGATTTTCACCATACACCATTTCAGCCGGGGAGCACTGCAGATCCTCTTTGTATACCGTTCGGAGACCAAGTAGAACAGCAGGTAAAGCTGCTACCCAGTGCACTGAAGTGTGGCACATAATAGCTGCCTTCAAGGTTCGATGCCATCTCTCAATTGCACCATTCGCCTGGGGATGATAAGACACAGTATGCGAGAGACGTATGCCGAAGGTTTTTGCCAACGAATGGAACACTTCACTTGTAAATTGTGAACCCCTGTCCGTGGAGATTCTCTGTGGAACGCCGAATCTGGAAATCCACCCACTATACAAGGCTTGAGTGACTGTTTCTGCCCGAATGTCAGGCAGAGGTATAGCTTCAGGCCACCTGGTAAATCTGTCAATTGCTGTCAAGCAATATGTGAAACCTTGCGATGGAGGGAGCGGGCCAATGATATCAATGTTGATGTGAAAAAATCGCTCATTTGGCACCTTGAACTCAGCTAGAGGTGAATGAACATGGCGAACAATCTTCGACCTCTGACAGGCAATACAAGATCGTGTAAAATTCACAACATCTCGCCTCATGTTGGGCCATACGAAACGACTGCAAATGAGCCGGACTGTGGCTCGCACACCCGGATGGGCTAGGTCATGAAAGCTGCGAAACACTTGATATCTGTGAGACTTAGGAATGTATGGACGGATTACGTTTTCAGAAACATCACAATAGAGCATTTCAGTCCCATTTGGGACTTGTATTTTCCGCATAGTCAAGTCCGTGGGCTGCTGAAGTAAACTATGAAGCTCTTCATCGTTTTGTTGGCTACGAGCAATATCCTCGTAAGATAATGGGGAAGTGGAAATAACTTCGACCCGAGAAAGAGCATCAGCTACCACGTTGTCTTTTCCACTGATATGCCTGATGTCCACAGTAAATTGGGCAATGAAATTCAAATGATTTATCTGACGTGGTGACAATTTCTCAATTTTTTGGGAAAAGGCGTAAGTAATCGGTTTATGATCCGTTAAGATGGAAAATTTTGTACCTTCTAGTAAATGCCGAAAATACTTTATAGATGCAAATATAGCCAATAATTCGCGATCGTATGCACTGTACTTTTGCTCAGCCGTGCTGAGTTTTCGAGAGAAAAATCCTAATGGTTTCCAAGAACCATTCTCGCGTTGCTGGACACTGCCGCCAATAGCTCTGTCCGATGCGTCTGTCATTAAAACTATTGTTGCGTTTGCATTAGGATGAGCTAAATGAGTTGCTTCCTCCAGATCTTTAATGCAATCCCGGAAGGCTTGTTCTGATTCCGAAGTCCAATTAAGAGGTGTTTTGTCCCGTTTTTTACATTTTCCTAACATTTTCTGTAAAGGTAATTGCTTTTCTGCCGCCCGAGGCAAAAATCGACGGAAAAAATTTAACATGCCTAAAAAACGCCTTAAATCCTGGACTGTTTTTGGTTTGGAAAATTTTGCAATAGCTTCCACTTTTTCGGGCAATGGGGTAATTCCATGTTTATCAATCCTATGGCCGAGAAATGATAAATGTTCAACCGCAAAAACACATTTATCGCGATTCAAAACCAAACCAAATTTTCGAAGTCGGTCAAAAACTTGTCGTAAATGATCCAAATGTTCTTCCAATGAGGAAGATGCAATTAAAAGGTCATCAATGTAAACAAAACAAAAGTCGAGTCCTTGAAGTGCATTATCCATCAAGCGCTGCATTGTTTGAGCAGCATTTCGCAAACCAAAAGTCATAAAGTTAAATTGAAATAAACCGAAAGGGGTTATTATAGCAGTTTTCTGCTTATCGTCTTCATTCATTGGTACTTGATGGTAAGCACGCTTAAGATCAAGGGTGGTGAAAACCTTTTTACCGTGCAAATACGAAGTGAAATCGTGGATATGCCGAATAGGATATTTATCTGGAACAGTTTGTGCATTCAGAGCTCTGTAGTCTCCACATGGCCTCCACGAACCATCAGATTTTTTAACCATAACCAAGGGACTTGCCCAACAACTGGTAGAAGGACTACAGATTCCTTTATGGATTAAATTTTGGAATTCCTGTTTGGCTGCTACTAATTTATCTGGGGGTAACCGCCGGGCCTTAGCACCCACAGGTGGACCTTTGGTTTGAATCACATGAGTAACATTATGAGATTGCAATGTAATAGGGAAGCGTTCACCATCATCAAAAATATCATTATATTTCTGAATTAAATCATTAAAATTTATAGATGACTTTACAGCAGTTATAGATGGCGTATTATCTACGGAAATTTTGCCAATAGAAGTTAGGGTTGTTTTTTTATCTTTAAGAGATTTAGATTTTAAATCAATAATGATGCCATAGTATGTTAAAAAATCGGCGCCTAATATAGGTCGAGAAACGTCGGCTACTATAAATGACCATGGAAAAATTCTTCTCAAACCAATATTAATAGCTAAATTTCGTGTTCCATAAGTATTTATTTTTGAGCCGTTTGCCGCCAACAAGGTTAACAAAGATTTCGGTTTCAAACGCTCTGAGGATGTAGGAGGTACGACAGAAATATCAGCACCAGTATCCACCAAAAAGTTAAGACCTGATGGCCTATCGTGAATTATAAGACGGCAATTATTCTGGCCTTTAACGTCGGCCGCCATCAACGTCTGGCCTCTTAGTTTTCCTGCTTAAAAGCGCAAGGTGGGGTACATTTCTTGGCATTTTCGCGAAAACGAAAGTGGTACCAGCACACCCCATCTTTCCTGTTAGAAGATCGAGATCGAGTGCGAGAATGATTGCGACGAGTTGCACTCCTAGATCTGTTAAATTTAGATATACGATCAATTTTTAAGGAGAGTTCGCTAATCTGAGCCTGCAAATGTGCAATGCTATCATTAGAGACTACCGGCACTTTCGTTTCCATCTGAGCAGAACATACTTCACTACTAGACGTTACGTCAGAAATCTTATCTGCCATAATTGCTAATTTACTGAGGTCTTCAGAAGACGTAGTTAAGATGGCTGTGATTTGAGAGGGGAGTCGTTGAAACCATAAGGATTTTAACAGGTTTTCATCCACATGTTTTCCCGCCAAATCTTGCATCTGCCTGAGCAAGGTGGAAGGGCGTTGATCGCCTAATTCCACAGTCTGGAGAAGCTTTCGAAACTTGCGTTCATCAGAATCACTGAAGATGGCAATCAAACGAGTCTTCAAAAGTTCGTAAGCACCAACAGTCGGAGGAGAAATAATAATATCGCTTACCTGAGCGAGTACTTTCGATTCGATACTTCCGACCACCGTATGATACTTTGTGATATCCTCCGATATCCCACTGTTTATGAATTGGGATTCCAATTGAGCGAACCAAATTGACGGGTTTTCACGCCAGAAAGGTGGTACCTTTACGGAAATTCGTGCCACTTCTGGTTTCGGCTCTGAAGTAGTCGACTCACTTGTCATTGCGAAGCTGCTTATTCAAACACACGGGTCACCAGTTTAGCGGCTAGGATGCAGTGCCAGTAGTGTAGTTCATGAAAAAACAGATTTTTTAGATTATATACATTTAATCACACTATTTACAGGAACTAATAAAATGCATTGACACAGCGAACAGCATCGCTCACATTCACCATATCTTGTGGAATGATCTTTCATGTTGCCAGATTTAACAGATACATTTTACATTTGCCAGGTGCAACAAATACTTTTTACATTTTAATAAATGAGTGGCTTGACACTAGCACCACCACAGAGTTACAATAGATAAATGTTTAACCTTCAAACCCCATATTATTAATGTTAAAAATAAAATCATAGCTAGGAAAATCGAGCTACGTTCACTTCTTTTCGGCCCTCATTTGTCTATTAAAAATAAAGTATTACTGTACAAAACAGTAATACTGCCCGCTGCCATTTATGCAGCACCGATCTGGTCGTTTGCATTCCCTGCTAACCTGGACATCTTAAATGTTGCCCACAATAAAATTCTCCGAGGAATAGCTAGAGCTCTGCGCTACTTAAGAAATGATGTTATCAGATGAGATCTGAATATGCTAACGTTTAAAGAAATATGTACTAAAATTTCCATTAACTTTTATAACAACATTAATAACGTTAATAATGAGATCATTGCTGAATTACCTGACTATGATTTCAGGGAAAGTAATAATCGTAAAAGGCCCCGTGTCGCTATGCTTCATTGAAATCATTTTATATTCCAAATTCACTTAGATTTTCCAAGTCCTATTCCAAATTATTAACTTAACTACCTTCTCGCGCCGATACAAGATGGCGCCACTATGACGCTTGCTACTCCTCATTTCAGTTAGCTATCCTTTCCTATCGTTAGTTTTTCACCTTTCATCTCCTATTTTCCTTTTATTATTATTTTTTTTCATATTGTGTTTTCCTATTGTTTTGGGGAAAAAATTATAAAATTTAAAAATCTCCCAAAAAATGTATAAAATTTTATAAAATGGATGCCTGCATCCGCCTAAAATTATCTCTATCCTTTCTCCCCCATTTATCTTTCCTATCTTTAAAATTTTTCACATCTTATGATGTTAGTTGCTATCAAGGGACTTACATTTTTCTCTCTCATTTTCTTGTAATTTTTTTGTAACTTAGAATATATTTGCCATGTTATGGAACCCCAGTTAATGATGCACACCCTCACAGAATGTCTCACCGAATCAAATTGTAGATACAGTCTTGGACCCAGGTGCTCCAGTAAAATCCAACTATTCGAGAGTCAGATCACCAGTTCATTCTTTGTCTGCTGTCTGCTATAAGTGTGTATCCACATTTTACTGGAAAAATGTCTTCAAATAACAATCGGGGAAACGTCGTCCATGCTTCGGTTTCTGATATTCATCCGGAAAGTGACGAATTGAGCAATGAAGAATTCGTCGACCAACTTCTGAGTTTCTTCAGAAGTGCCTTAAAAGACTGTTTTGGACACAGAGATCGAGATGTCTCAGATGTTGTCAATCTTTCTTCGGTTATTTTCAAACCTCCCATAAAAGATTTTCAACAAGCTGAAATATATGATCAAATGTTATTCAGCATTTTTGAAGTGTTTACGTTTACGGAAAGTAGAGTAATTTATGAAGTTCTACAGAGATTTCTGTTGCGCAGGGGAAAACAATACTACAGCTTCAGATCTACAGTGATGAGAGTGTGGTCGTTAATCGACTCTCCTGTTTCTGTGATACATTATTTTGTGGACCCTTTGTGTAAATGTGTAAATTCTTATAACAATATATGTTCTCCTGCCTTGCTGTTGGATTTTGAACTGTTAATAAGGACAGTCCGCTACGGTGCCAGTTTCCAGATCAATCCTATTGAGACCCGGTATTGTCTGGAAGCAATTTTAAGATGTCTCACGTACGTACACTTTTTTCTGAAGAAAATTAAAATAAATGATCCTTTCTGGATTTTATTTTACATTCAAACTTTTCTATGATCTATTATAATCACTTATCGTTTAAATCTGATCTAAATTTCTCATACAAATGAAATAAATAATTATTTTTATATAATAAAAACAACATATTTAATATGATTTCGTTATATTATTTAAACAATCATTTTTACTGGTTTCTTTGTAATCGGTATTTAATAATATATCTTTAGTAGCGTATGATGTTCATTGTACTTCATAGATGTTTTCATGAATGTATTATATTTTAAATGAGTGCTTTAGCTTAGGATATTCAAATTTGTGTTGTTGTTTATAGAAATACTACTTATACATACCGAGAAATACTAGTTATACATTAACTTATGCTGTTATACTGTTTTAACTGAGTAATTTAAAAGTTTTTCGATAGTTGGCAAAAAAATACAATATCCATGAGCATAATCGTTATAAACGGACAAAAAATTACTTGGAAATCAAAATGAGAATTCCACATGCCAATTTCTTTTATAATATTGTTCTATCTAATGTAAATATTTATTATTTATTGTTATTTTTTTAAACATTTTACATTATATGTAATTTTCATTATAAATATATATATATATATATATATATATATATATATATTTACACCTGAATTTATGTTACATTATACAATACATACATTCTTAAACTGAAACTAATTATTTTATGAATTTTTCTGTTACTATAACATTAATACCTTCTTCCGTGGTTTAGATAACCACAAATATTTGTTTATTCAAGAATATTCTTCACAGAATAAATTATTATACTTCAAAAAGTTCGGAAATATTTTTTATATGTTTAAAAACTTGTATGGATGCTTTTTTCCATCTTAAAAAATTTCTTTAGAATGTTTTTTATTATAAATACACATAAATTCTTGTATTATATTTATATACACATTTATGTTTATATATACGTGTTTGTAATACAAATCTGCTGTATATTATGTCAGATAGATCTTGATTGGCTTTGAGGAAAATTTTTTATATATTTTGAAACTCAAAACATTTTTTACTGTTGCAAAGATATTGTTTCAAATCAAATCTAAATTGAAGATAATATTTGTTGAATCTTTCAATATATTTTAAATATATCAAATCTCTGATAAATCTCAAAACATTTTTAATTTTTTCAAAATCTATAAAATTTTTACTATGAAATTGAAATTTAAGATTAATTAAAGTACTTTATTAACTAGAATTGTGACGTGAAAGCTGCCATGCTATACGGACTGCAAAAGATTATATCATTTTCTGAGATTTTAGAATTATTTACAATTAAAAGAGCTTCAAGTGTATAGTAATAAATATATAGCTTCGTAATGTATCACAAATCTTTCAAATTCTTATGATTGACAAAAATTTCAATTGTGCAACAAAATTATTTTTGACGTTTATGCACGAAATATGCATTTGTAGAAAGACTCAGATTATTTAGTAACTATTAAATCAATGTTTATGCATTATTTTCTCATTTCATAGAAAATAACCCAATCAAAGATGTTACTGAAAATTTTTCCTTTTTGTTTTCTAAAGTGCGGAGTTATGACCATTTAAAGATTTGTTTAGAATTTTAATCAACATATAATTTTATCCATATCTATAAAATATCCATGATATTAAAATTTTGTCTTTTATAATTTAGGCTGAAATTGTTGCCTGTTCTATATCAAAGCATATCTTGGGACAGTTCGGGAACACTTTTGGCTGACCTAACATCCCAAGAGCAGAGAAGACTCTTTTGGGTTTTAATGATAATTTATGTTATTCTTCTGTTCAAAATGTCAGAATTATTCCCGAAATGCCAAAGATACATTGCAAGTATCAAATTGATATTTAAGGCTCAACAAGAACCATTCATCACAGCAGCTGAGATTGAAAGGTAAGTCATTTCTTAAACTAATGCTTTTCTATAAATTTTTTAGACTTAATTTAATTTCATAATGTATCTCACCGTGCCTATTATTATTCTAATAAACATTGAGCTTAAAACACTGTTCTGTAGATGTGTAAAAAAATTGGAATTTAATTTCTTTTCACATATTTTCAAGAGAAATATGTGAAAATAAAAATTTTGATATTTTACAGAATACTCCTGCACTACATGTCAAATAGCTCTTGTTATACACTTATGTGTATTATTTCTAAATTATCAATCTAGAAAATGCTCTAAATTTATTAAATTTTGATCACATTGAAAGGTTTTTCAAAACCAATATTTGATTTTACATTAAATTTTTTAGTTACATATGTTTTTAAATATAATTTAATGTTTATCAGATGTTATTCAATTATTTTTAAAATTGTTCCATAATTTCTTAAAGTATTTGACCTTTTTGGAAAAAGTCGTAATACTAAATTTTGTTACATAAAATTTAGTATTTATTATTATTAATCACATGCTACTTAATAAATTTTAAATTTGAATATTCATTTTTCAAAACATTTCTTGTATTTCCGAAATTTTTTTTTAATTGAAAATTTAGACTTAAAATATAAATCAAAATTTTACATAATTTTAAAAAGAATTTTTTATTTTATATCTTCGTTTTCTATTAAAATTTAAAATTATTATATTTAGTTTCTTTTAATTATTTTGATAACAGAATATAATTATTTTTTCAATTATTTTTTCATGCCTTTCAAAACTATTTATATATTACGAAAATTTTGAAGTACAAAGTTTCTTTCAATATTTTATAACACATGTGTAACACTGCCGTTAACAGATTTCAATATGATGTTAAAGACTTTTACAAGATATTTATGTTATATTAAACTTTTTTCAGGTTTTTACGTGTGGTTACCATAGGAGAATTCGACGAAAGTGTGACTGAAGACTTATGTAAGAAATCAGCCGAGGAGTTTCCAGGAATAAAGGAATCTCCTACTCCTAGGTCATTAAAGCATTTAAGCCGTTGCAAAGTGCGTCATTGTCTTACAGAGGCGAGAGCTCTTCCACATGGAGTCTGGTATCTCGATATACCATTGCATCTGAAGCAGTATCTCTTACTGCAAAGAAAATCTGACGAATTCTATCCGGAATATGTGTATCCCCTTTTAGGAAAAGATCTGCGACAAGTAACAACTGCGCCAGTTTCTTAAATGTTTTCATTGTGCTTTTTTCCAATTAGAAGTGTGTTTATCTATGAATAATTCATTAAGGATTTCAAGACTCATTTGGTAGTATATACTGTATGTTTGTGGTTAGAACATTTATTCATCTCCTAGACATTCTATCATTTTTGGAACTCCTAAATATATACTTATTATTGTCCTGTTTATTGTATAATTCCTCATTACATCTGAAGTTTGTTTTACATGCTGAAAATATGTTTTATTATTTTTTAAATTTTCTTTGTATCATTTTATTATTACCAATAAATTAACATTCATTGAATTTTAATTCTTTTGTCTTTTATTCATGAACAGAATTTCTTAGTATGACTTTTCTTATATTAAATTAAGGGAGGTTAATAGTAAACTAATTTCATAAAAATTTTGTGAATGAATGTTTGCTCACGGCTGTACCAGCAGAATGTAATTTTCCAATATGAAAAATCAAGAGATGAAATTTTTCATAATTAGACATTTAAGCTTGATTCTAAGAGTCTATAACGGTTGTTTACTAATAGATTTTGAATTTTAATTTGTTTACTCGGTTAATAAGTTTCTTTATTTTAATATATAAATAAGACAGTTCTTTAAGGGTAAAAATATTTTCCACTCAAATTAAAATAGTTGTAATATTTGTATGAAGGTTTATTGGCAAATTAATAACTATTGTTTGAAACAGCTAAACTTGTATTAAAAAAAATTTATTTACTTGATACTAACATCATCCAAATTACTTATGAATCGTAAAGACTTTTTTAAATATGTTTTAAAAAAAAGAGTTTCCTCTTTTTAGGTAAACTTAACTTTATTTGTGAAACATTTTGCCACTATTCTTGATACATGTAGATAGATCTTTCACGTCTAAACCATATAAAGTAAAAGCAGACAAATTAACTTAAAATAGTAAATGATGGATTCAATGTAAAAAGGTCTACTTAAAAGGTAAAAATACATATGAGTGAAAACCTTACTAAAATCATTTAAAGAAATATATACAAATAATCAAACAATATACTCATCATGGACATTATGCAAGACATATCATAAAATGTACAAATATCACTTGTAGGAATTAAACAAACTTTAAAGAGCAACTTTGGGAATAAGTGGCACTAAAATTATTATTTATTACATAATATTTATTATTATTACTATAATATTTTTGGTGTTGGAGGAAACAGAATATATATCTGCTTAATATTTAATAATAATATACATATATGTATGTATATATGTGTATATTTTTACAGTGTATTTTCCCGACGATGGTAAGCAGTAACGAAATATATTTACATATTTTATGTCTGTCTATGAGGGTTGGAGAGTCAGAATGAGCACTTACACTTGCATATGACACATGGGGTTTTCACTCATTGTTTACAGGATGCAATACATTATTGTTACAATATCGTTTTTAGGAACTGTTGTACCCTATTTTTGGATTCTACAGGATGTGAATAAAGATAGTTTAGATCAAATAACGAATTTAGAAAGTACGTGTTTTGTTAATGGGTGTTTATGCATAGTTCAATTTTAATTATTTCGTACGCAATACACAGACTTCAGTGTGTTGTACAATTTAGAAATTAAAGCCAATAAATATTCAAGAAAAGCATTTGTTTTATTAATTTACAGATAACTTTAGTAATTAAGGAATATTTAAATCAATATTATTGTAACATAATGTATAATATCAAAGCATTATCTATATTTCTTTAAACATCTGATAAACAATATTTAATAATATATAATTATATATAGATGTATTTACATATATAAATATATAAATATATATATATATATATATATATATATACATATACTTATTAGATATCTGAGTACACACATATATATGTGTTCGAGTGATATGTATAAATATATGTAATATATATATACTCATGTATATCTATATGTATACTCTAAAGTTCTAAATTATAAATTTATGTGCTAGCCACGAATATATATATACATAGACCTTATACGTATATGTTGTGTATTTAAAATATATTAATTTGTATAATATGTATTTATGTTTATAATGTACTAGCAAGTTTGCCCGTGCTTCGCTACGGTGAACTTAATATATTACTTTTAAACAAAGATTTATTTTTCGTGAATAACTCTCTAAATTCGTCACAGTTCAGTTCGAGACATTGGCATGTTTATATATTTCTATCATAAGCGTATTATAACATTATTCAGTTTTTATAATCGAATTTGTCTTATATTAAATTTGCTCAAACTTTTTTTATTGTAAAATATAAGCTTAACCCTAAATTGCATTACTGTATTACTACTGTACGTTGATTAGCAAAGTTAACAGATCTTGCCATATTACGGGATAGAATAGGAAGCACAGGTTTTGACAGCAACAGTGCTAATTTTGTTGGTAGTAATAAATGTTTTCCAAAATTAAGGAAATTTATGACAAACCACATAGTTTTGTGTGAAACAGAAACACACATTCATATCGACAACCATATGAATATGAAGATAACTATATAAAATGATAGGTTTTATTTGGCCATGAGAGTCACTGAAATTTGTACTTTTTGTACTTAGAATATTGTTGATATGCATTTCATTGTAACATAAAAATGAACCAAGAATTAAATTTAAAATTAGTTCTCATATAAAAATGCTACAATTTGTGTCACATAGAAATGAAAGTGAATCACTTTATATCTCAAATTTCAGTTCAAATCGAATAGATACTAAGCAGACGATTTTAAATAATATAAAATAAGAAATGAATAAATGAAATATTTAAATGAATGACGTCATAATGATAGAAAAATATCATTTTCGCCTATTTATTATGTGATGAATTGAACATTTTAATCTCCTGCTTTTAACCGTGGAAAACTGCGTTTAAAACAATTACTTGGGATGACGTCACATTGCTAGAAATATTGCTTCTTTCCCTTAGATATGATGCGATAAATTAAAAACTTAATCGTTTGCGTTTAACCGGGGAAAATAATGCTTGGAATAATGACATGAAATGCTCGAAAAAGGGGGAAGGAATGAATTTCGAACGTTGAAAATTTACAAAAACCTTCCCAGGGATATACCTAAACATTTCCCAAATTTTCACGGCGATTGGATGCATAGTTTTTGAGTCTATTGAGTACAGACAGACAGACAGACAGACACACACAAATTCATTTTTATATATATAGATTGGCAACATACAATGTATGAAATTGTAAAAGAGATATCGGCAATTGTAGATGCAATAATAATTTAGAATCCTGTTGTTTGCTAGGCTTAATGAAGTTTTAATAAAGTTGTTATGTTTTATAGTTATTGAATAAATTTAAGAAATACAACATGGCGCAGCCGGTTAGTTAAAAGATAAATCGAGCCTATATGAAGTGATAGTTATTAAGATAGATTTATAAGTGAAAAAGATGATGTCAAGTGATTATTGCAGGCCACCGGTAGGCTTAAGCCTAGATGGTAATGTTGCCGAGAATTGGCGCAAATTCAAACAAATATTCGTTATCTACATGAAGGCATCAGGCAATGAGAAAAAAGAATCTGACGTTAAAGTGGCAATTCTATTAAATGCTGTTGGCGAAGAAGCAGTGGAACTCTTTAATACTTTTGAGTTGTCAGAAGATGATCGTAATAATTACAAAAAGGTGATTAAAGCATTCGATCGGCATATAACGCCAAAAAGGAATGTTGTAGTTGAGCGGTTTGTTTTCAATCAAAGAATACAAGAAGTTAATGAAAGTTTTGATAACTTTTATACTGATGTAAAAAAGTTGGTGAAGTCCTGTGAATTTGGTGATCAAAGTGACAGTTTTGTGAGAGACAGAATTGTCCTGGGAATCTCAGACATTGGTCTACAAGAAAGACTGTTAAGAGAAGGAGACTTGTCTCTAGCCAAAGCAGTAGATATTTGCAGGGCATCAGAGCTGAGCAGGAAACAGGCTCAAACTGTACAGAACAAAAGTGTTGATGCAGTTCGAAAAAGACAAGTTACTCATAGTCTGCTCTCAAAAAATACTAGTGGTGATGTTCCGCAACGCATGTACGCTTCAAATACTGTATACCAGTGCAAGAAGTGCAACAGAAAGCATAAAAAAGCTGAATGTCCAGCTTTCGGTAAACAGTGTTTTAAATGTGGCAATTTTAATCATTTTTCTTCTGGTTGTAAATATCGTAGTGTGCAAAACGTAACATGCAGTGAAAATAAAGAGGAAGAACAATATTTTGCTTGTTCTGATGTTCAAAGTGATTTTTTCATTGAATCTGTGAGTGTGTTACAGGTAGGTAAAGTGAATGTTAAAAATGAATGGACTAAAGACATACAAATTAGTGGTCATGATATAAATTTTAAATTAGATACTGGAGCACAGATAAGTGTTTTACCATTACATGTTTTCTCAGTTTTAAACAGGGATTTAGTACTTGAAAATACAAACATAATATTGGAAGCGTATGGTGGATTTAAAATTAAGCCTGCAGGTATGATTAATTTAATATGTAATGTTGATAATAAGCAGGCTAGTGTTAATTTTGTTGTTGTTAATAATTCTAAATCCAGACCTTTACTTGGGTTGGAAGGTTATATAAAACTGGATTTTGTTAAATGTATTGACAATGTAACTTCAAATGTAAATCAAATTGAACAATTTATTCATAATAATTTGGAAATATTTACAGGAGTTGGTAAATTTGAAGGGAAGTATACTATTAAATTACAGGAAAATTCTATACCTGTTATCCGCCCTCCTAGACGTGTACCAGTCAGTTTACGTCCAAAACTTCAGGAAAAATTAAAACAGTTGGAAGGGGAGGGAATTATTGCCAAAGTTGATAATCCACGGAGTTGGGTTAGTAATTTGGTTGTAGTAGAGAAACCTAATGGGTCAATAAGAATATGTTTAGATCCTCAAGATCTAAATAAAGTAATAAGAAGAGATCATGTTTTAATACCAAAAGTTGAAGAGCTTGCTTCTCAGTTGTGTAACAAAACAGTTTTTTCAGTGCTTGATCTTAAGGACGGTTTTTTTCAGATTGAGTTAGATGACAAAAGTAGCGATTTGTGTACATTTAGCTCACCATTTGGGTGTTATAAATTTTTACGTCTCCCAATGGGTTTATCATGTTCACCTGAAATTTTCCAAAAAAGAAATGAGGCAAATTTTAGCAACATTCTGGGGGTTCTAGTTTATGTTGATGACCTCCTCATTGCAGGGGAAACTCTAGAATAACATGATGAAATCTTAGCTAAAGTTATTAAGAGGGCTAAAGAATTAAATATTAAATTCAACCAGAACAAAATACAGTTTCGAGTACCCGAAGTCAAATATTTGGGATATGTATTTAACTGTAAAGGTATGAAACCTGATCCAGATTACATTCAAGCTATACTTGATATGCCTGAACCTAATAATAAAACTGAGCTCCAACGAATACTAGGGATGATTAACTACCTTAGGCAGTGTATCCCTCAAGCATCTGCTATATCGGCACCTTTACGAGAACTTCTTAAGAAAAACATAAGTTGGCATTGGATGCCTGTGCATGCAACTGCACTTAAGATTTTGAAAAATAAAGTTGTAACTGCTCCAGTGTTAGGGGTATTTAACAGCTCAAAGCCAATAGTTATACAGGCTGATAGTTCCAAGGATGACTTAGATTGTTGCATGTTGCAAGATGGGAGACCAATTGCATTTGCTTCTCGGAGTTTAACTAATGCAGAAAAAGGTTATGCTCAGATAGAGAAAGAATTTCTCAGTATTGTATTTGTGGCAAACAAATTTCATTATTTTATTTATGGTAGGCCAGTGGAAATCTTGACTGATCACAAACCCTTAGTTTCTATAATGAATAAAAATGTAGGTAATGTGATGTCACCTAGGTTGCAGTGAATGAAAATAAAATTATTAAAATATCAATTAAATCTTAAGTATTTACCTGGCAAATTTATGTATATAGCAGATTTGTTATCAAGAGCATATATTGTAAAACCTGTGGAAGATGATATAGAAATGACAGAGTTAGTTCACAATTTAACTAAACATTTGCAAGTGAGTGAGTCTAGGAAAAATGAATTTAGGAAGGCAACTCTCTCTGATATTGGTCTGTCACATATTCTAAAATTTTGGCGTGAAGGGTGGCCCTCTAATAGTAAAAATGTGCCAGTAGAAACTCAAGAGTATTTAAAATTTAGAAATCCTATATATGTTGAAGAAGGACTAGTATTTCTAAATGATAGAGTAATAGTACCAGTCAGTTTGAGAGCAGAAATGTTAAATATTCTCCATATATCTCACTGTGGGATGGAGAAGGCTAAGGCTACAGCTCGACAAGTTTTATTTTGGCCTGGGTTAACAAAAGATATTGAAGAGATGGTCTCTAAATGTAAAGTGTGTGAGAAATATAGACCGAAAAATATCAAAGAACCTCTAATGAATCATGAACTACCAAAGTTACCATTTGAAAAAATCGGAGTGGATATTTGCGAGTTTGGGGGTAATAGTTATCTTATCATTGGCTGTTACTTATCAAAATGGTTAGAGATATTAAAATTTTCAAATAAAACAGCTGATCAAATTATATCAAAACTTAAGGCTATTTTTTCCACTCATGGTATACCAAAAGTTATAATTTGTGACAACATGCCTTTTGCTAGTATTAAAATGAATAAATTTGCCAGAGAATGAGGGTTTGAAATTATAAATAGTAGTCCAAATTATCCTAAATCCAATGGATTTGCTGAGAAAATGGTGGGTATTGCTAAAGGCATTCTCCGTAAATCAGGCATTGAAATAGATATGATAAATGAAGCCTTACTGGAGCATAGAAATACACCAATAAGTGGAATGAATGTTTCTCCTGCTCAAATACTTATGAGTAGGTGAAATTACCCACGACAAGTTCTATGTTGAAACCAAAAATAGTTAGAAATTTTAAAGAGCAGTTAGAATTAAAAAGAGCTAAGAGTAAAAAATATTATGATTTGCAAGCTAGGAAAAGGGCAGACTTTAGTGAAGGGGAGAGTGTCCTTATATGGTCTGGTAATAAATGGGAGCCAGCCCATATTATAAAAAAATATAAGACCCCCTAGATCCTATTTAGTAAAATCTGTAAGAGGTAGTATATTGAGGAGAAATTCATTTTATTTGAGACCTCGAAAAAATTCTTTTCAAGAGCGCTTTGATGATAGTGTTGCAACGCAGACAACTAACATTGAAAGGGGAGATATGGCAGATACTGACTGGAATAGTGGGCAAAGGTCTGTTATTCAGGATACAGGCAATGTACCACAAAATGAATACATAACAAGAAAGGGTTGCATTGTAAAACCACCTTCACGATTAAGAGATTTTGTCATGTCATGAAAAAGGGGGAGATGTTGTGTATTTAAAATATATTAATTTGTATAATATGTATTTATATTTATTATGTATTGGCAACATACAATGTATGAAATTGTAAAAGAGATATTGGCAATTTTAGATATAATAATAATTTAGAATCCTGTTGTTTTCTAGGCTTAATGAAGTTTTAATAAAGTTGTTATGTTTTATAGTTATTGAATAAATTTAAGAAATACAACAGTATATGTATATATATATAATATATATATATATATATATATGTAAATATAGTAAATGTCTAAAGTAATTAATAAAAGGGCTGAAAGTGGGAAAATATAAACATATTCAAAAATAAAGCTTTTTTAAACTTTAAAAAAACTGGGACAAAGAAACAACTGTATGCATATATATTTTATCTGATTTCTCCATTTAAGAAGTTGTAATCTCTTGAACCAAAGGGAAACTTAAATGGATTTAACTGTGTGTGTGTCTGTATGTAACATATCCAAATGATTGCATTTAAAATATCTCTCAAATTCTTCTTTTTGCATTTTCTACCTTTCATATCTATTTCCCCAGCCATTTAATATCTTATTTAATGGTGCGTTTCATGCTTAAAATAATTCAAACCAGTCTCCCAAAGCTTACACTTTCTGACTGTTAATAATGCTGACCATGCTGTAATCTCACGGGAATATCTGTAAATCTGTCGCTGTAAGGAAAAATTTGTAGCAGAAGATTGCTTTTGTCTATCATTAAAAGCTCTGCTCTTGTCAGAGAAACATGTCCACTCAATAGTCTTCAATACGAACGAGATATTATGTATGCATGCGTATACGGAACAACCATTACATTATGACTACCTTATTAAAAACATATAGGATCACATTTAGCTCCCAAAATTTGCAGAACCCTGCTTGACATCGATTCCACAAAGTATTTATACACTCAAGAGCCAAAACATTATGATCACCCCTACATTATGCAATGAACTCGAGTGGATAGCGTGGATGGCACATAATCACGTGGAAGTGGTATTTAGCTATTGTTGGAGAGTCTGAAGGATCCTTTTCCACTTACTTCTGTGTGTGATGGGAAAGGCTGCGGATGTAAGCGAATTCGATAGAGGAAAGATTGTAATGGCTCGAAAGCTCGGAACAAGTTTTTCCGAAGTTTTTTAGTTAGGTTTCAAGTGCTACGATCTACTTTTTGCAACACGCGTGTTAATAAGACCGGGACCTACGATTTACAGCCGTTTTCGAACGGCTACGAACATCCATGACACAATGGGATTCAAACCCATGAACTCCGGTACCGAAGGAAAGCACAGTAACCATTCGGCCATCGTTCGGCCAAGTATTTCCAAAACTGCACGACTCGTGGGTTGTTCGCGATCTAAAGTTGTTATTACTTATGCAAAATGGATGAATGAAAGAGAAACCAGCAGTAGACGACATCGTGTTGGATGTAAACACGCTATCAGAGAAAAAGGTCGTCTGAGAATGACTCGCCTGGTGAAGCAAAACCGGAGCGACACAGTGGCTCAGCTGACAACCTATTACAATGCAGGGAAAAGTAGAATAGTATCGGACCACACTGTTCACCGGACACTGTTGGATATGGGGCTACGCAGCAAACGACCCACTCGTTTACCTTTGATGACCAAGTGTCATCGCCAACGGCGCCTTCAGTGAGGCTGAGAACATCGCGACTGGTCCATGGAGCGGTTGGAGAGAGTTGCGTGGTCAGATGAATCACGGTTTGTCATTCATCACGTCGTCTTCCAAGCGAACAGTTGCACCCTCAATGTATTGTACGTCATACACAGGCCGGAGGTGGCTGTATTATGCTTTGGAGGACGTTCTCATGGGCGTCTCTGGGACTCATGGTTGTGGTAGAGCAGATCATGAATGGTACAGGGTATCTGAACATCACTGCGTACAAGTTGCACCCTTACAAGGCCTCTGATTTTCCAGATGGAAATGGAATGTTCCGACAGGAGAACACCCCGTGTCACAAAGCTAAAATTGGAGTGGTTCCAGGAACATGATGCTGAATACCAGTTAATGTCCTGGCCGCCTAACTCATTGGATATCAATCGGATAGAAAACATTTGGGATGTCATGGGACGGCAGCTCAAAGTTCAAAGACCACCAATTCGTAATATCTCGGATTGGCATAACCGTTACTTAAACATCTGGTACAATCTGTCTCCGGCCATCTAGCAAGGATTTGTGGCATACATGCCGAGGCGGGTTGAAGCTGTGTGTCACGCCTGAGGTGGGACAACTCCTTATTGACAGACTGCCATAATGTTTTGGCTCTTGAGTGTATGTAGCCTAAGGTAACTGGTACCAAGTGCTCACAAAATTGTCCTCCGATTCCTGCATATTGCGAGGGGTTAACGTATTAACTCGAATTTTTCTTTTAAATGTGAGACCATAAATGCTTGATTGAATTAATGTTAGGTGAATTTGGAGGCGAAGACATGACTTGAATGTCACTAGAATATTCGTCGAACCACACCCTGACGATTCGACCCTCATGACATGGAGTATTATTCCATTGATAAACCCGTCTGTCGCCGGAAATACTGTTGTCATGAATATGTGAACCTGGTCTGCAATGATGTTCACGTAGCGCAGAGACGTGGGGGTTTGTTCTGTGGTGATAAGGGGTCATACAGTACTCCATGAAAACAATGTTCACACAATAATACCCCGTCTTCTGCTTGTTTCTGTACACCTGTGCATCCTTGAGCCAGGGTTTACTTTGAAAATCAACGGATTCCCACACGCCCAACTATATGCTGCACTAGAAAACTTGATTTGTGGGATCATGCTACTTTCTTTCATTCTTCTAATTTCCAATTCCGATGTTTCTTGACCTATTACAGAAGGAGCTACCGACGACGTGCTGTCAGTGCAGACATATGGTTCGCACCTGTCTGCGTAGGCTCATATTCAGCAATTACTCTTCACTAAAGTCTGTTACAGAATATCTATCGAAGGGCTCAATTTCAGGTCTCTCCTTCTTCAACATATATTTGCACGGATATCCCAGGAATGCGATCACTTCCCTAGCTCTGTATGGGGACGACACAGATATAATAGCTTCGGCCCCACACATAAACATTCTTAGTAGCTACATACAAGAAACCTAACCACCATGACAGAGTTTATGTTAAATTGCAAATTAAAGTAAACCCCTCTAAGTGTCGTTCGATTTATTATTTACGCAGGTATAAAACTCCCCCACGACTGTTCTCAACTAAGTAACCAACTGGGAAGAAACTGTAAAGTATTTGGGATTGACTCCCGATTTAAAACTAACCTGGCGAGTATACCCTCAATACAGTTTACTTTATCTTCCATTTAAGAATAAAATATGAATACATAAAAGTTGCAAGGAGTCATATCGGATGTCTTAGTTCTGAAATTAATGAAAATAGTAAAGCATTAAATTATACGTAGAAAATATCTCAAAATCACTTCGCCAAACTGCCGATATCACGCCAAATATTACCGTATGTTTGAGATTACAATAATAACCGTTACTTAGTCTTTTCGGGTAGACATCAAATACGCATGCGTTGGAGATTAAAGAATTCTGGACACAGACACTCCTAACAGTACTGGTTTTAATTAGGATTTTTTTTTCTTTTCAAATTTGCATTACAGTGAATTACGGTAATATATTCTAAGTACTTATCTTTCAAGGGGTTTATATTATAATTAAAAACCGACGTTTTACCGATTTAGATCAAAAACTATTGTTTATGTATTTGTTGGATTTACATATACAACAATTTATTATCTGAAAATAATCAGATTCACTTAAATCTATTAATTGTATATTCTTTGAAGACCTGCAACACACAGGGTGTAGTTAACTTTGAAAAGGAATGTCCAGTTTACTAAATATATTTTTAAAAATTGATGATATAGAGAATTAGGTAAAAAAAAAAAATATGTACTATATTGTAGCTATTTTGTTATAAGCTTATACTAACATCTAAATTCAGAAATAATACAGGGTTATTTTTGTGTTCTTTGAATAATTTGATTTATAATTCTCTTAAATCCATCACAGAAGTTACCATATTTTACACATATTTTGCCAAGTAGGTGTAAGGAATGTGTAGTAAAAAGGTCAATTCAAGTAGTATCCTTTTAATTTTATAATTAAACCTTACACATGAGTCTTCTATGAATTTATTTATATAGCTCTATTAATATCCATCATATACTTAGCTGTTATTAATATGAAAAGTAAATTTGTTATTATAAAAATAGGTAATAAATGACCTTTAAAGTTGCCCCTTGTATTATGCTTACTTTTAGAGATATACTTAGTATCATTTCATATTTTTCATAGCAGAAATATTTTTTGCACATTATGAATTTAAATATAAATTTATACTGTCTTCTTTTAAGTAATTTTTTAATTTATATTTTTTTGTGAATAATATCTGATAAAAATTACTCATATGAATTTCAGCTATACAATATATTTCCCAGTTTTAATTTATTCTTATTTAATCAATACAGTGATCCAGCTTTGAAGCAATTCTTACTTTTAAAAAACTTTTTTGGCGAGGTGATTGTATAAATTAACAATGTCACAGAAAAGGGAATCCAACCGAGTAAAAGATTCAAATCAACGAAAAGTTTTGGATGAAGCTACTCGTCAACTACGAATACAGAAATCTCTTGCCGCTTTAGAGCAAGATAATTACCATGAGGACCCTGAATCTGACTTAGAATTTCATGGAGAAGGCCCAAAATTTGAGGATACTATTGGAAGAGGAAGAAGAAAGAAATCGAAAACTCGGGCAATCAAAAAGTTTCGAAAAAATTTTACAGCTTTATTAGAGGAAGAGATGCAGCATTTCACTGAGGGTGAAACAAATTATTTAACTGCAGCAGTGCCACCATCTAGATATCCGCCAAGACATTTCTGTGCTGTATGTGGATTTCCATCGAATTATAAATGTGTCCAGTGCGGGGCTCGATACTGTTGCGTTAAATGTTACGGTATTCATAAAGATACAAGATGCTTGAAGTTCACTGCTTAGAATAATTGATTATGAAGATGATTTCTTTTTACACGTGAAACAAACAATGCACATTTTTTAATGTATTTCTTATAATGAAATAAGTAGAAAGACAATACAAATTTTTATGCTCTATTTTTAAAATAATCCATTAATATTTCATTTTCTAATTGTCAAAATTAAGTATCTGTATATGCCAGGGATTACAATTCGAAATAATGCAAATTGATTAACCCAAAAGCAAATACTGGAATAAAATAAGGAAAAAAAACAAATTATTTGATATTCGTATTTCAATACTTTTGCTTTTTATGATTTTAATCATTTGCATTTAATTAAAGTTTTAGTGCAAAATGCAGCAATTACATTTTCTTTCTCATTATCTGGTATATATTTTAATGATTCTTTTTCTCATGAAAATGTTTTTATTCTCTTTAAATAACATTACATACAAAATTGAGTATGAACATTATTTTCTGTACTAAGTACATCTGTAGCACAAATAATTGTTTTTCATTACTTCAGAATGATTCTTAGTCTTCAATTTTATTAGTCATAAGAGAAATTTTGAAGGTTTCAAGTGTGAATGTTTAAAAATACATAAACTGTTTCCAATGTTTTGATTTACTTTTTTTTTTAACTGTAACATTTTTGTATTATATTTAAGTCAAACATATTGTAAATGTTTAATTAGTTGTTATACAATAAATTTCTTTTTCTTTTGTTTATATCAAGATTTATTTCTCATTTTATTTAAATCTTAACTATTGTAGAAGATATGAATTTAAACAGATGACAGAATTTTTAATTTATACAGGTTTATAAGGAAATATTTGAAAAAGTATATAAAATTTTGTAAGAGCCATATAATTTAGAGTTTCTCATGTTTTTATACTTCACAGCGTTTTTGAAATCAATTAATACATACTACTAACTCATAAGTCTAATAATTTTCTAATGTGTTCTTAATGATCCTTTTCTAAAACCATTTACTGAATATTTCATGTTTTAAATATTGTATACAAAATTCTAAATTGAAATTTTTTATGCTTATAGTTATATTATTTATGCACACATTTTACAATATATGCATATTAGGCAGAAAATTTATTTTAAATACATTCTATAAAGTATAATTTCAAAACAAGAGAGAGAGAATATATGGAAGCAAACTTGTATGATTTAGTCATACATTCAAAGGATATGAATCACGTTGTAAAATTGTACCTTTGCATGTGAAAACCCTACAGTTTGGAGTTACTTTTGAATAAAGAAAATTAAGTTGGCTTAAAGAGAACAAAAACTCTATAATCTATTATGAGATTATGTTGCATGAATACGAACATTCTCCATTTGTAATTCAATAGATAATTCTTTATGTACAACAGGAATGCTATTATAACTACTGACTACTATTATAATCACAAGGTTTAAAAGTCGATGTAAATTTAAAAATACAATACAATTCCTATAGTTTTGTAGTATGTTCTAAGAATGAATATTAAAAAATCATAATGTGAGAGGATATTAAGTAGTGTATGCAAGACAAGAACTCAAATTAGCAGTTTCATACTTAAAAGCAAAATAGATAAATATAAATTAACAATAGATGTAACAAGGATACATAAGTAATACTTTAAACAGACCGATGACCACATTTAAAATTTTTTTTATAATATTTCTTATACAAATATATATAGATGCATTTATCTTTTATATATAACTTATGAAAGTATTCTCAGCATATATTTTATTCTTACGTATTTAGAACTTAGAATCATAAGATTTTCAAATTTCATGTGTTGAGAGCAAATTTATTTTTATCCCTTTTTCCTACCATTGAGATAGAAGAAAAAGAGAGGAAAAATAGAAAAGTGTTTGGATATATTTATAATGAAATGCAGAAAGATTATCATCTGTTTCATAATAAATGGTTTTTTGGTTTTGATTTTTTGGAGTGCTATGATCTACTTTTTGCAACACAAGGGCTAATGAGAATGGGACCTAGTGCTTAGAGCCGATTTCAAACAGCTATGATATGCCATATATGCCATACAAATCCGAATCTGAAGGCCAGCAAGCACTTAAAATATAACAAACAAATGAAAATGAAAATTAATCAAAAGATTGCATAAAGTACTTATGTATTATTTTAAATAAATAACAAGGTAGTAATATCTTGTTTGTAATTTAGCAAATATATGTAGTTAGAAATATTACTTTCACTAGGAGCGGCTAAGTAGTTCTGTTGTATTAGAATATGAGCAATGTTTTACTGATAATTAAAATTATATATAATCTAAATTCTGTCTTAAGTAAATTTGAATAAGTTATAGGTTCCATGCACATTAGTAAATGAACAGAAAATGTTAAAATAAAAATTTTAGCATCACAACATGATAGCATTAAAGCTAAGTAGAATTACAAGTTTTTTTTCTTATTTAATTAAAAAAAATCATTTTTTCAAGATACCCTTTAAAGGAATTTAATAAATTAAGTGGTTTAAGTATTTGTTCTTACCTATACATTTTTATGTTAAGGACATGCCACAAAGTACTGCACCAATAACAGTTAAGCTTTAAGTATATAGGGAAGTGAAATACAAATTCAGCCTTTCAGTAAAAAAAGTATTTCATCACTCTGATAATTTGAAACAAGATTTCTTTTAAACTATCATGCTGACAATTTGGAAGTTGGAGAATATTAAATAAAAAAAAAATAAAATAAAATGAAAATAAAAAATAAAAGGCCACCAAAATGAAGCTATTATAACAATTTTAAAGAATCGCTAACTTGGTCAAATACATGTGAAATGAAAGGCCTGACTAAATCAATGACTGATGAGACACTACAGAGAATAATGACATGCAAACATTCAAGAGATCTCTGGCTGGAATTTCATCACGATTATGAAGCCACCAATAACAAAATACTTTACAACATTTGCCAATAGATTTTAAGAGATAGTAACTGAAAAAATATCTGCTCACCTATTAAAATGAAAAAAAATCTCTTGATTTGAAGTGTGGTCTTGTAAGAAAAAGTAAAGTTCAACTTCCTTAAATGTTGCTCATATGTAAGATTCTGAATTCCTTATCTGAAAATGACTTTTAACTTTTTTGACTCTTCCTAAAGAAAGACAACACCTTTAATGTATTAAGAATTCAGTTATGTTCTTCAGAAATAAAACGAAAAAACTATACAAAATGACATGCTAAATCACGAAACAAACTAAATTTTATAGTAGTATATTATACTATAAACATGAAAAAAGTGAAAAGAAAAGCACTATAAGCAGAAAAGAAAAAGGAGTTAAATAGTAGAGCAACTTTTTTCAGTTATTTTAGCCTGAGATTTATGCTTAGACTGGTAGTAAGAAAAAAGCAACAAAATTCTTATATAGTATTAACAGAATACCAATAAAAAAAATGTTCCTATAAAACATGTCTGATATACAGACTTATGTTTTACTTGATAGGAGCAGAAAGAAAATGTGAACACAAATTACATATGTTAAATGCTGGTATAAATTGTCATAACAACTAGTTTTAGGAAATAACTTTTTTTTTTTTAATTCAAGAGAACCAATTATTTTGTATCTTTATTAGACTATTATTATTAAAGAAATTAAATATGCAATAATAATAAATATTCTTTTTTTTTTTTCAATTTACAACTCTATCAGACTTTGAATGCTGCATATAAAGACAAAGCCAAAGTACTATCAAAGCCAGCTATGATTACAAATATCTCTTATTAAAAATATTATGCAAATTTAATCAGAATATTTTAAGGAATTTAATAATTTTTAGTATGTCCTATCGTTGTATTTAGAATAAACTTTTTTTTCAAAAAGCAACATACAAAAACTTTATTTTGATAAGTGAACACCCAGAACATTTTTCAAACTGTATGGCACATTCTACAGTTTTCGTATAATTCATTTCCCCTAGTTTTAATTCTAAAGTAATGAAAAGTGACATTATAATACTTAGATTTTTGTAATTAAATTTTTTTATTAAAATATGCATAGCTCACTAGGCAGAGAAAATGCAAAAAGCTCTTTCAATATTTTGGTTTTTTTTAACTGTTAACAGTTTTGCATTATGTTTAAGTCAAGCATATTGTAAATGTAAAATTATTTGTTATTCAATAAATTTCTTTTTCATTTCGTTATATCAAGGTTTTATTTTCTCAATTTATTTTAATCTGAACTACTGTAGAAAATATAAATTTAAATAGAATAAAGAATTTTGAATTATACTGTCTTATTATATGGAGATATTTAAAATGATAATATTAAATTTTGAGTGAAACAGTCATATAATTTAGAGCATGGGTCGGCAACTTGTTTGTCCTTAAGGGCGCAATCCTAAATTTGAAAATCACCGAGGGCGCATATTTTATAGATAATCAACTGGTATAAATAGGCATTTAAAAAATAACAGATTTTTTATAACTTTATTTTGTTGGTGTCATACATAATGATACATATAATTCAGTGTGAAACTTGAGTTTCCATATTTTCAGCTAATTTCTTATAATTGGGGATATATTTAGAGTTCCCGGTCCTTAAACAATTATCTAAATGTGAGTCATTAATCTTTGTTCGGTATTTTAATTTCAAATATTTCATATTTGAGAACAAAGACTTGCAATTCCATGTTGTTGCACAATATGAATAAATTTTTAGCGCAATTTCCTTAAAATAGGATATTTATTTTCCTCGACTAAGTTCCAAAACATTTTATCATTACTATGCGCTTTTAAATTAATATCACTTTGCAAGTTTATTACTTCTAATTCTAGGTCTTTGATATTATAAAGTTCGAAATACACTGAAACTATTTCAAAGACATCATCTTCAGTAACATTGAATGGATTTATGAAAAATCTTAGAACGAGTTCTAATACTGCAAAATCTTCAAATCTAGAAGAAAACTCTTTTATTAGCTTATCTATAATTTCTAAATATGATGTAGCAGTAAAATTTTCATCATTCAAATTTAAACTCTCAATAGTATATTTTATATTTGGGAAATGTGATAATGATTTTTTCAATAGATGGGATTTCAACAACACTTACTTGCATTTGAATGCATTTACTGTACTAATCTTGTCAGCGATAGGCTGATTTTTCAATTGTGTTTTTAAATTTAATTTATTCAACTTTGCCGTTATATCTGTCAGAAATCCGAGGTCGATTAGCCAATCCTTATTTTCTAATTGCTCGTAAAATTCTCCTCTTGATGCAATAAATTTCTTTATTTGTGGCAAAAGCATGATAAACCGCTCAAGTATTTTACCTCTGCTCAGCCACCTCACTTCAGTATGTAAAAGAAGATTTGTGAACTGAACGTCCTCATCTTCTAAAAGTAATTTAAACAATCTGTGTTGCATAGCTCCCGATATTATGGAATTAATAATTTTTGTTACTATCGTAAATACGTGTTGAAAACCGATTGTTTTTGTGCATAACATTTCCTGATGTATGAGGCAATGATAAGAAATAAATTTAGGGAATAAGGAATCCTGTCTACATAAGGCAATAATTTTTTTTTTCTTACCAGTCATCGCTGGTGCTTCGTCTGTTTTAATTGACGATAACTTTTGTACAGGTAATTTTACATCTGTTATATACTTTTTAAAAGTAGAAAATATATCTTCTCCTCTGGTGCTTCTCTTTAATGGTAGAACTTTAAGGAATTCTTCATTTGTTGTAAAATCAGAAAATACCATCTTCACGCATATTGCTAATTGTGATATATTTGTCACGTCTGTCGATTCATCTCTCTGTAGCGAAAAGAAAATACAATTTTCCATATCATTTGCTAATTCTGCCTCCAAATTCTCTGCAATTATTTTAATTCTTCTAGTAACAGTTCGTACTGATAATTGCAATGCGTTTATAGCTGAAACTATGACTTTTTTATTTTTAAATTCTTCAAAAAGTGAATCAGCAACATGGCTTCTTTCACCAATTCTCTATCTGTAAATGCTTTTTATGCTTATCTAGCAAATGCAATATTTTATATGACACGATCGTTGCTGCTTTATGTTGTTGCAGCGGTTTAGTAAAAAAACTTTGCTGGTTAGTTATTAAAGATTTTAAAGAAATAATTTTTTTCTTCTACTTTCAGAGTTCATTGTATAGTTACTATCAAAATTGGTATGAACGGTCTTAAAATATCGTTCAATATTACTTTTCTTAAGAATCGCAACACTAATATTACACAACAAACACTTCCTTTGTAATCAAAGATACAATATAGATATTCCCATTCATCGTTAAAATAATATGTTCTTTTTCTTTTACATTTATCCATGAAGGGTTTTGAAAGAAAAGAATTTTTTTGGATTACTTGGTAGTTTTAAATGTATGGTCTACGCGTGGTCTATTCAAAATACGATCACACACTAACAAAAAATATGTGCGTGTTATTAGATAGGCTCAAGTTTAGCAAACTGCTAATCTATGCACAATCCTAAACTCAACTGACTTTTTGTATATCGCCGTTTGACAAAAGTAAGTAAATCTCTCTGGCTATCATACATTTACATTAGTCCAGCGAGGGCGCATTAAAAATCTATAGGGGCCGCCATGGCGCCCGCCACGTTCCCTACCCCTGATTTAAAGTTTCTCAAGTTTTTTAAAATCACAGTATGTTTGGGATTGTTAAGGCTGATATTAAAAAAAAAAAATTCTCCCTTCAGCAAAATGTCCATTTAAGAATGGCTAAAATAATAAGACGAGTACATCTTTTAAAATAACGACAAACTTCTTTATTGCAACTTGCAATCTTAAAATAAAATGCTCTTTACAAAAAAAATTAGTTATTTTGCACCTCGTATTTTCAAAGCTCATCCTATGCAAACGCCAACGTGGCGAACTGCCGAACCGTGATTGACAACTGCTGCGAACAACTGCTGTGGCCAAGTACGGCTGATAGTCAACTGCGAGCAACAGTTGGATTTTGAAGGAGCACATGGGTCCTAGACAGTATCTCCAATTTGATTCATTGGAACATTCTATGAGGGGATGAGGTTCCCTTATGTGCCAAATATATTTTATGCAATAAAAACATTACAATAAAATAAGAGAAAAAATTTAAGTCCCTTGATAGCAACTAACATCATAAGATGTGAAAAAATTTTAAGATAGGAAAGATAAAAGGGGGAGAAAGGAAAGAGAGGAAATTTTTAGTCAGAAACTGCGAGCAGCCTCCTCGGCTACCCACTTATATCTCAAAAACACATTCGCAAAAATTTGCATACACCTGATGCCACTCAGGTGCGACATAACGTTCATAGCAAATTCTGCCACGCCCCCTTAAAACACGTACGTAAAACTTAATCACTTCAATGTATCCCGTTAACCGGCGTTTAACAGCTTCAAACATCGCGGAGCTGTAAGAATAAATGGGGCAAGTTTAGATTCCCAACAGGGATGAATACATATTACTAACTCATGTGTCTAATAATTTTGTAATGGTGCACTGAATGATCCTATTTTAAAAACATTTACTGAATAGTTAATGTTTTAAGTGTTGTATAAAAAATTCTAAAGTGAAATATTCTACACTTATATTAATTATGCACACAGTTTACAAGATATGCATATTAGGCAGAAAATTTATTTTGAATACATTCTATAAAATAAAATTTCAAAACAACAGAGAGAGAATATATGCATGCGAACTTGTATGATTTAGTCATACATTCAAAGGATATGAATCACGTTGTAAAATTGTACATTTGCATGTGAAAACCCTACAGTTTGGAGTTAATTTTGAATGAAGAAAACTGAGTTGGCTTAAAGAAAACAAAAACTCTATAATCTGTAAAGTAATCTCTATAAGATTATGTTATATGCATACTAACATTCTCCATTTGCAATTCATTAGGTAATTATCTATGTACCACAGGAATATCGTCTACTGTTATAATCACGAGGTTTAAAGGATGTAAATTTAAATATATGATTCGATTCCTTAACTTATGTAGGATGTTCTAAGAATTAAAGTTAATAAAGCATAATGTGAGAGGATATTAAGTAGTGTATACAAGACAAAAACTCAAATAAGAAGTTTCATACACAATAAAAAAAGTAGATAAATATAAAATAATAATAGATGTAACAAGGATACATAAGTAATGCCTTAAACAGACTGCTGACAAAATTTAAAATTTTTTTATAATATTTCTTATACAAATATATATAGATACATTTATCTTTTATATATAACTTATGAAAGTATTCTCAGCATAAATTTTATTCTTACATATTTAGTACTTGGAATTGTAAGATTTTCAAAGTTGATGTGTTGAGAGCTATGCAAATTTATTTTTATTCATTTTTCCTACCATTGAGATATAAGACAAAAAGATTAAAAACAGAGGGTAAGTGTTTGGATATATTAATAATGAAATGCAGAAAGATTATTATCTGTTTCATAATAAATGGTTTTGTTTTTTTTGCAGTGCTACAGTCTACTTTTTGCAACACGAGGGCTAATGAGACTGCGACCTACTGCTTAAAGCCAATTCCAAACAGCTGCGAACATCCATGTTATAGTGGGATTTGAACCCACAAACTCCGGTTTTGGAGGCAGCAATTCATAATAAATGATAATATAGAAAACAATAGAATAACAACTGGGTTTTTTTCTAAGCACTTAAAATATAACAAATAAATGCGAATGAAAATTAATCAAAAGATTACAACCAGTACTTATGTATTATATTAAACAAAAAACAAGGTAATTATATCTTCTTTGTAATTTAGCAAATATATGTTGTTAGAAATACTAATTTCACTAAGAGCAGCTAAGCAGTCCTGTTGTATTTTACAACATGAGAAATGTTTTACTGATAAATAAAATTATACATAATCTAAATTCCACCTTAGGTAAGTTTGAATTAGCTTATAGTTTCCATGCACATTAGTAAATGAAGAGAAAATGCTAAAATAAAAATTTTAGCATCACAACAACAAAGCATTAAAGTTAAATAAAATTATAAGTTTTTTTCTTATTTAATTAATAAAATCATTTTTTAAGATTGCCTTTAAAGGAATTAAGTGGTTTAAGTATTTGTTCTTATCTATACATTTTTATTTTAAGGACTTGCCACAAAATATTTCACCTATAAGAGCGAAGCTTTAATTATATAGGGAAGTGAAATATAAATTCAACCATTTACTAAAAAAAGTAATTCATAACTCAGATAATTTGGAACAAGATTACTTTTAAACTATCATGCCGACAAATTTGAAGTTGAAGAAAAAGAAAAAGAAAGACCACCAACATGAAGCTACTATAACAATTTTAAAGAATTGGCAAGTTGATTTTGAGTTCATAAAAAGGCAAATACACGTGAAATGACAGTCCTCACTAATTCAATGTCTGACGAGACACTACAGAGTATAATGACATGCAGACATTCAAGAGATCTCTGACTGGGATTTCATCAGAATTATAAAGCCATCAATAACAAAAAACACTACAATATTTGTCAATGGTTTTTGTAATTCAAACAGATAGTAACAGAAAAAAGTGTCTGCTGACCGCTTAAAATGAAAAAAAATCTCTTGCAAGAATTGAAGTGTGGTCTTGTTAGAAAAAGTGAAGTTCAACTTCCTTAAATGTTGTTCATATGCAAGATTCTGAATTCCTTATCTGAAAAAGACTTTTTTTACTATAAATCAAGTTGGCTCTTTCTGAACAAAGATATCAACACCTTTAATGTATTAAGAATTCAATTATGTTCGCCAGAAATAAAAAAAAAAACTATACAAAATTACATGCCTAATCACAAACAAAGAAACTAAATTTTATAGTAGTATATTGTACTCTAAACATGATGAAAGCGAAAAGAAAAGCACTATAAGCAGAAAAGAAAATTGATTTTAATAGTAGAGCAATATTTTTACAGTTATTTTATCCGATATTTATGCTTAGAATAGTAGTAAGAAAAAAGCAACAAAATTCTTAGTTAGTAATAGCAGAATACCAATTTAAAAAAAAAAAAAAAATGTGCACATATAACCCTCTGATATGCAGACTTATGTTTTACTTGATAGGAGCAGAAATAAAATGGATACAAATTACATGACTTTAATGCTTGTATAAATTGTTATTGCAACTAGTTTAAGGTTTGGTTTGGTTTGGAGTGCTATGGTCTACTTTTTGCAATACAAGGGCTAATGAGACCAAGGATTACAGCTGAAAGCCGATTCTGAATGTTTATGATCATCCATGCCAGAGTGGGATTCGAACCCACGAACTCTGGTACCGATGGCCAGCACCCTAACCAATCACCCTAGTTTAAAGAAATATCTTTGTTTTATTCAAGAGAACCAATTATTTTGTAATTTCATTACATTATTATAATATTTTAATAATATTTTTTGCTAGTTTTCTGCTTTGGGCTTTCTAAATAACACATGAAATCAAACAATATTTTAAACATGCCTATATTAGAATTAATAAGTAAAATTTTATCTATTGAGTGACAAGTAATTACCTCTTAACCTTCATTCAGTTTACAAAAGAGTTGAGCTTCCTGCTTAAAAGCTCAAAAGGGGAATTACTATAAGAAAACTGTGTGTAAAATGTGTACATTTTACCTCATTTCTCCATTTCAGAAGTTGTAATCTCTCTAATCGAAGGAAAACTTAAATGAATGTAACTGTGTGTGTCTGTATGTAACATATCAAATGATTACATTTAAAATATCTCTCAAATTCTTCTTTTTGCATTCCCTACCTTTCATATCTATTTTCCCAGCCATTAAATAAGATATTAGTGCGTTTCATGCTTAAAATAATTCAAACCGGTCTCCCAAAGCTTACACTAAAATTATTATCTCTCCACATTCCACATTTTCTATCTGTCGTTGTGAGGCAAATTTTGTAGTAGAAGATTGTTTTACCTATCCTTAAATGCTCTGCTCTTGTCAGAGAAACATGTCCATTCAATAGTCTTCAATAAAAGTAAAGTTATATCACGGACTTAATGGTACAACTGCAGAACACTTAGGGTATTCTCATTGCCCTGTAAACCCGGACAATGAAATATATAAGAGTAATTCCCTTTGTAAAGGTGACACAAATTTTGCACGTTATATATATACACGAATGGGATATATATGTATATATACGTATACGAAACAGCCATTACATTATAACCACCCTATTAATTACATATAGGATCACATTTAGCTCTGAAAACTGGCAGAACCCTGCTTGACATCGATTCCACAAAGTATTTATATACTCAAGAGCCAAAACATTATGACCACCTGTACATTTTGTAATGAACTCCCCTGGATGGCATGAATGGCACATGGTCACCTGGAAGTTGTATTTAACTTCTGCTAGAGTTTCTGAAGAATCATTCTTCCACTAACTTCTGTGTGTGCACTGTATACTGCACTAGAAAACATGATTTGTGGGATCATGCTACTTTCTTTCATTCTTCTAATTTTCAATTCCAATGTTTTTTGACCTATTACAAATGGAGCTGCCGATGACTTGCTGTCAGTACACAGATATGGTTCGGCACCAGGCTGCGTAGGCTCATATGCAGCAATTACTCTTCACTAAAGTCTGTTACAGAATATGTATCGAAGGGCTCAATTTTAGGTGTCTTCCTCTTCAATATATATTTGCACGACAATCCCAGAAATACCATCACTTCCGTAGGTCTGTATGGGGACAACACAGATATAATAGCTTCGGCCTCACTCATAACATTCTTAGTAGCTTCATACAATCAACCTAACCACCCTGACAGACTGAATGTTAAATTGTAAATTAAAGTAAACCCCTCTAAGTTTCTAGCAATTTATTTTATACTAAAGTATAAAACTCCACCACGACTGTTCTCAACTAGGTAACCAACTGGGAAGAAACTGTAAAGTATTTGGGAGTGACTCCTGAATTAAAACTAA
>JAGEOH010000659.1:0-34000 GCA_032207245.1 Pardosa pseudoannulata | reverse complement strand
GCTCTCTGCTCTAGATCACTGCGCGTGAGCCATATTTATGTAGGTAACTCATCACACCGCGTCACTCCCACTAATGAATCCCTAATTAAAATCTTTTAAAATTAGTCTACAATTTAAATCCTCATATATATATATATATATATATATATATATATATATATATAATATATATATATATATTGTAACGTACTGGAAAATAGGTAGGCGAGGCCTTCAATGACACAGGCTAGAAATTAAGGTATTCTTGACTAAATATTTTATTCACTAGAATAAACTATGTACAGATATGTACAAATTCAATAAACGATAACATTCAGGGATCTCGTACAGAGATAATATGCACATACAAGGATGCGTGGGATACCGGAACAGTATGGCTAGGGCTTAAACACAAAAGCTGGAACTGATTAGTGCTGGGACTAATGTTGACTCGTTCACTCTCTGTCGATTAGCGCGGTTGGCTTTCACAGCAGGTTCGGAGGTTCCGAGTGCGTATCACGCTGGGATTCGTGAAGAAAACACAGGATGCAAGTCGATCCAAAATTAGAGTGCAAAGTCACTCTAGGCTGACTACTTCTATGCAAGAAGTTAACTATCAATCAGCAATAACGGGGAAGGAAATTCCCAAGTCGAATGTTCGACTATCTAGCAACGGAGACGCTGGCGGTCTCAAAAAAAAAACAAACTCCAGACACGGAGATAAGAGCGGTCCTCGATCGACCAGGCTCTAGCAGGTAGAAGCCTCGAGAGAAGAAACAAAGCAAAAGCCCCCGTTCTAGTCCGGTCCTGTTCCATTTATACTCCACAATATCTTCGCTTCTCGGTTCTTCGAGAAAGCTTCCCGAGCCAGGGTGACGCAATCTTGCGGTCACTCCCAAGTCTGCGATCAGCTGTCCTGGTTCCAGATGCTTAACCAACTTAATGCCCTTTTTGTAACCGCTAATGGGCGGCAAGGTGCACTCAATTATGTACACAGTAAAGGTCCATTCAACAGGTAACAATGTTCAGACAGTTCGGAGCCGTCAATGCACCGTTTTTCAATTACGGGTTTTTAGACCACCTGGTCCTATTATCGGCTACTCGTGAGTCCACGACGAAAGGTCACCTTTTGGGCTCCTTGTTCGTTTTGGGGTCATGTAACGGATCGTTACACCCCCCCTCGCATAAGAATTTTCCACAGGGTGGATCTCGATTATGCCGACAATTCTCGTGGAGAACTGCAACTCTGATCTTCATCGTAAGGAACCAACAGCCACTCAGATACTTAATATACATTATACTAAAAAATAACACTAACTATATCTAAATTATAATATTAAATAATTACAACACAAAAGACAATATGCAAGTATGTACAGGTTACATTCTTACCACATTTTACATGATGCAGCGGCTTAATGCATCTGCATTAGTATTATCTGTGCCGGGTTTGTGAACCACACAGTAGCTATCAGTTGCAGCACCAGCTGTCATTTCAAACCGTTTGAAAAATTCCGTTGTGAGGTGGCTTGTAAACGAAAAGCCATTATCACATTGAACTTCGCGCGGAAAACCTAGATGCCTGAAAATCTGTAAAAACGCATCAGTGACCGCTACAGATCCTATATTTGGCACTGGCACCGCTTCCGAGTATTTAAAAACCAGACCTATCGCGGTAATTGTATACCGGTTCCCATTTTCAGATTCGGGTAACGGCCCACAAGCATCTATATTAATTTTAGTGAAAGGTTCACTAATTATCGGAGTTAATCGCATAGGCGCCTTCTTTGTATCAATAGCATTCCCTACTAGTTGACAAGGATGGCACGACTTAACATGCGTTTCCATATCTTGATAACACTTCGGCCAATAAAACAATTTAGCGAGGCGTTGTTTCGATTTAGTTACGCCTGCGTGAGTTCCCGCATCTTCTTGACAGAGAGCCAAAATTCTCTCCCGTAACCTTTCCGGTACAACCAAATCACAATTTTCCTCTCCTAAATGGTTTACCTGAATTTTGCATAACAATTCATGTTTTTGTACGAAACTTTTATGCGCAACTCCATCGGTTACATTAACTAACAGTTCTCTCACTTCCCTAGTCTCAGAGCAATTGTCCTGGCTGACCGCAAATTCCTCTGGGGTTATATTCACAAGACCCCGTTCTGCGTCGGTCAAGTTGACAATTGGAAGCTCATATTCAGTTTTCCGCTCGTGTCGTGTAACAATGCGGGTCCCTCCTCTGCGCTTAGGGGGTTGTTAAATTCGTCCGTATTAGAGTTCCCGCTTACCTCGAGGGCTTCCGACTGCAACCTAGTAATCGCATTTTTACCTAATAGTCTCTTTGATATCGACTGTTGGTCAGTAGTTAGACGAGATATTACTTCATTCTCGCGCACTACTTCATTATAGTCAGAATCAGAGGATCCTTTTCCAAGCGCGGGAATTTCGAAACCCTCAGTTTGTTTTTCCCCGGTTCGCGCTTCATCTCTCTGACGTAAAACCGGAGTGTCCGTTACGCGAAAACCTCTCCCTATTGTACTTTTGTCCGTATTTCCGTCCGCACTTACTCCCAGACTGGTTTTGGTTGCAACGAGGGGAGGGGGGCGATTCGTGGAAATGGTCTTTTGTTCCCAGGTATGTTTATTTACCTTCTCCCCACCTGCACTGGATTTTTCATTTGTCGGACTGGAATTCCCGTTCCCTAGAGTAGTTCGGGTTTGTAACTTCGCTTGAGCGTTAATTTGCTCAGTTACCTGTATTTTTCGGTTTTGTTCTTCTAATAATGCAGCCGTCAAATTTCCCAGAATATATCGTTGTTGATTCGAAAAATCAGAAATGACGCAAGCCTTCGTATCGATATTCCCATATGTAGTACATAGCGAAACTCTTGCTACAGGTAATTTTATAGCGTGAGTATCTAAGGGCTGAGTTACCCATACCGTGTCGCCTGTAAAATCTTGCGGCCTAACATATCGCCTACAGATGAAGTCATAGCTAGCTCCACTGTCTCTTAAAATTTCAGACGGTTTATTGTTTACAGTGCCCAAACTAACGTACGGTGCTAACAGATCTACTACCTCACTTTCCGTATGGATAGCATTTAATTCCTCCTTACGTTTTAATTCCGGGCAATCAGGTCTAATGTGCCCAGAGACTCCACACTGGAAACAAATAATGTCTCTGTGCCTTTTCCTTTCAAACTCCCGATCATTTCGCCAATCCCGATGTTTAAGTTCATTTACACTCGGCGTTTTTGGCCTTTCATTCTTAACTTCAACCTTTTCCCGGGGAGGGGGTCTGATATTTTCTGCCTTGAATGGTACTGAATATTTGTGAAAATCAGGGGTGCGAGAATCCGGAAATTTTTTCCCTTGCGTTTGGGACCTCCCGGGTCTCCTAAGTAATTCATACTTGTCTCCTAAGTCCGCTACGATATTGGGTGAAACAAAACTTTCCCATTCTTTGAGATGGAATTCCTTGAATTCGCTCCCCATTTTCCGTTTAAGCTGGTCTACTAGCATTAAATCCAGTAGACCTTCATATGTTGTAACTCCTAAACTGGATACCCAACCTTCTAGATAGGTGCGTATCTCAAAAAGGTAATCCTTCCATAGATTTCCTGATTTCCGTACATGTTGTACAAATTTTTGCCTCAGGGCTTCCGCCGATAATTTATAGCGTTCTAAGAGGAGTTTCTTTACAAATTTATAATCCCGCGTTTCTTCTGCCTTTTCCCTTAAAATAATATTTGACACTGAAAGCGGTAATAATGAAATAAGTTCCCCTGCCATCTCAATTTCAGGTACTTTCAAGTATTCAGCTTGTCTTTCGAATAGACAAAGGTACAAATTTATGTCCGTCTCATCCGGATTAAATTGTGGCATCCGGTTCCGCAAAGATGCCCCTGAGGGTCTTGGCACCTCTATCCGTTCATCAGCGCTCCTACGTTCCTGGGTTAATCTTAATTTTTCTAATTCGAACGCTCTCTCATTATCCCTCTCTTGTCTCTCCTTCTCTTTCTCTTCTCTCTCTAATTCTATTTGCCTGTTCTCTCTTTCTCTTTCTCTCGCTTTCTCTTCTCTCGCTTCTTTCTCTAACCGAATCTCGATAATGTTATCCAGGCATCCTTCCACAAAGGTGGGTTCATACCCTTCTGATTCCTCAATTAGCCTCCTAAGTTGTTTTATGGTCAGGGTTCCGTCTATTTCCCCTATCATTTCTCTGGCTAACTCAAGGAGATCTGCCTTACGCCCTTTACTTAAATAACTCATGGTGAGATAAAATCCTTAATAACTTACTACTCAAATTTCGCAATATTAACTTACGACTACTCAAACAATTCGTGAAATACAATACTAACACAATACAAATACTACTCGATATTAGAACGTTTAACCCAATTTCCAAAATTTCAAATTAATACAACAATAATCACTTGAAAACCAAAACAATAGACAATATGAATTTTCCTAGCACAAATGCACACAATACAAAATAAATACTTGCAATATTCTCTTATAATGTGCTAACAGTTTTCTTAAGTTCAAATTATGATAATTAAATAACTAATATATTTAATTTAAGCAATGTTCTCAACACACTAATTTTCCTTATCTTATTAACAATTTAAATCAAACACCATCATACACAATTTAAATTTTCAATTTATGCAATTTCAAATTTCCAAATTATATTCATTATATAATATTCTGATTTATACACAGTTTAAAAATCTTATTTATGAACAGTTAAATTCCAATTAATATTCAATTACAATTATAATTTATACACACTTTTAAAATTCAAATTTATGCACAATACTATTACACAAAATTCCTTAATTCAACTTTACTCTTAATTCAAAACTTTAATATACCTTAGTCAATAATTCTTATCTTTGAAATTATTTTCTATCACTCTACAAAATATTTGCATACCAATTTAAGATTTCTTTCAATTGATATACATCTAATTTAAACACAATGCAACACAATTTACTATACTCTGATCTATCTAAATTCCTAGCACAACCTATACTCAATGTACTGTTGGTTCGATACAAGAGAACAGAATTGGTTACTCACGATTTTTGATGCTTGTTTCATCAGTCTCTAGCGTCGTCTTACGGTTGAACACCAAATCTCACTGTTGACTCTCAAATCACAGGGTCACACAAAAAGTCTCACAGTTGACTCTCAATATCACAGGATCACACAAAAAGTCTCACAGTTGACTCTCAATATCACAGGATCACAAAAAAAGGGTCTCACAGTTGACTCTCAATATCACAGGATCACAAAAAAATTTCACTAATGCAGGTTCAGATTCGGAACGCAAAATTTCTCATCTGATGTCTGGCTGCACAATTTCACCCGCGAAAATTTCTTCACCTAGCCTTCACTGTTTACCGTAACAGCGCTGCCACCAATATTTAGAATACCACTAGCCTGTAACGTACTGGAAAATAGGTAGGCGAGGCCTTCAATGACACAGGCTAGAAATTAAGGTATTCTTGACTAAATATTTTATTCACTAGAATAAACTATGTACAGATATGTACAAATTCAATAAACGATAACATTCAGGGATCTCGTACAGAGATAATATGCACATACAAGGATGCGTGGGATACCGGAACAGTATGGCTAGGGCTTAAACACAAAAGCTGGAACTGATTAGTGCTGGGACTAATGTTGACTCGTTCACTCTCTGTCGATTAGCGCGGTTGGCTTTCACAGCAGGTTCGGAGGTTCCGAGTGCGTATCACGCTGGGATTCGTGAAGAAAACACAGGATGCAAGTCGATCCAAAATTAGAGTGCAAAGTCACTCTAGGCTGACTACTTCTATGCAAGAAGTTAACTATCAATCAGCAATAACGGGGAAGGAATTCCCAAGTCGAATGTTCGACTATCTAGCAACGGAGACGCTGGCGGTCTCAAAAAAAACAAACTCCAGACACGGAGATAAGAGCGGTCCTCGATCGACCAGGCTCTAGCAGGTAGAAGCCTCGAGAGAAGAAACAAAGCAAAAGCCCCCGTTCTAGTCCGGTCCTGTTCCATTTATACTCCACAATATCTTCGCTTCTCGGTTCTTCGAGAAGCTTCCCGAGCCAGGGTGACGCAATCTTGCGGTCACTCCCAAGTCTGCGATCAGCTGTCCTGGTTCCAGATGCTTAACCAACTTAATGCCCTTTTTGTAACCGCTAATGGGCGGCAAGGTGCACTCAATTATGTACACAGTAAAGGTCCATTCAACAGGTTAACAATGTTCAGACAGTTCGGAGCCGTCAATGCACCGTTTTTCAATTACGGGTTTTTAGACCACCTGGTCCTATTATCGGCTACTCGTGAGTCCACGACGAAAGGTCACCTTTTGGGCTCCTTGTTCGTTTTGGGGTCATGTAACGGATCGTTACACCCCCCCTCGCATAAGAATTTTCCACAGGGTGGATCTCGATTATGCCGACAATTCTCGTGGAGAACTGCAACTCTGATCTTCCATCGTAAGGAACCAACAGCCACTCAGATACTTAATATACATTATACTAAAAAATAACACTAACTATATCTAAATTATAATATTAAATAATTACAACACAAAAGACAATATGCAAGTATGTACAGGTTACATTCTTACCACATTTTACATGATGCAGCGGCTTAATGCATCTGCATTAGTATTATCTGTGCCGGGTTTGTGAACCACACAGTAGCTATCAGTTGCAGCACCAGCTGTCATTTCAAACCGTTTGAAAAATTCCGTTGTGAGGTGGCTTGTAAACGAAAAGCCATTATCACATTGAACTTCGCGCGGAAAACCTAGATGCCTGAAAATCTGTAAAAACGCATCAGTGACCGCTACAGATCCTATATTTGGCACTGGCACCGCTTCCGAGTATTTAAAAACCAGACCTATCGCGGTAATTATATACCGGTTCCCATTTTCAGATTCGGGTAACGGCCCACAAGCATCTATATTAATTTTAGTGAAAGGTTCACTAATTATCGGAGTTAATCGCATAGGCGCCTTCTTTGTATCAATAGCATTCCCTACTAGTTGACAAGGATGGCACGACTTAACATGCGTTTCCATATCTTGATAACACTTCGGCCAATAAAACAATTTAGCGAGGCGTTGTTTCGATTTAGTTACGCCTGCGTGAGTTCCCGCATCTTCTTGACAGAGAGCCAAAATTCTCTCCCGTAACCTTTCCGGTACAACCAAATCACAATTTTCCTCTCCTAAATGGTTTACCTGAATTTTGCATAACAATTCATGTTTTTGTACGAAACTTTTATGCGCAACTCCATCGGTTACATTAACTAACAGTTCTCTCACTTCCCTAGTCTCAGAGCAATTGTCCTGGCTGACCGCAAATTCCTCTGGGGTTATATTCACAAGACCCCGTTCTGCGTCGGTCAAGTTGACAATTGGAAGCTCATATTCAGTTTCTCCGCTCGTGTCGTGTAACAATGCGGGTCCCTCCTCTGCGCTTAGGGGGTTGTTAAATTCGTCCGTATTAGAGTTCCCGCTTACCTCGAGGGCTTCCGACTGCAACCTAGTAATCGCATTTTTACCTAATAGTCTCTTTGATATCGACTGTTGGTCAGTAGTTAGACGAGATATTACTTCATTCTCGCGCACTACTTCATTATAGTCAGAATCAGAGGATCCTTTTCCAAGCGCGGGAATTTCGAAACCCTCAGTTTGTTTTTCCCCGGTTCGCGCTTCATCTCTCTGACGTAAAACCGGAGTGTCCGTTACGCGAAAACCTCTCCCTATTGTACTTTTGTCCGTATTTCCGTCCGCACTTACTCCCAGACTGGTTTTGGTTGCAACGAGGGGAGGGGGGCGATTCGTGGAAATGGTCTTTTGTTCCCAGGTATGTTTATTTACCTTCTCCCCACCTGCACTGGATTTTTCATTTGTCGGACTGGAATTCCCGTTCCCTAGAGTAGTTCGGGTTTGTAACTTCGCTTGAGCGTTAATTTGCTCAGTTACCTGTATTTTTCGGTTTTGTTCTTCTAATAATGCAGCCGTCAAATTTCCCAGAATATATCGTTGTTGATTCGAAAAATCAGAAATGACGCAAGCCTTCGTATCGATATTCCCATATGTAGTACATAGCGAAACTCTTGCTACAGGTAATTTTATAGCGTGAGTATCTAAGGGCTGAGTTACCCATACCGTGTCGCCTGTAAAATCTTGCGGCCTAACATATCGCCTACAGATGAAGTCATAGCTAGCTCCACTGTCTCTTAAAATTTCAGACGGTTTATTGTTTACAGTGCCCAAACTAACGTACGGTGCTAACAGATCTACTACCTCACTTTCCGTATGGATAGCATTTAATTCCTCCTTACGTTTTAATTCCGGGCAATCAGGTCTAATGTGCCCAGAGACTCCACACTGGAAACAAATAATGTCTCTGTGCCTTTTCCTTTCAAACTCCCGATCATTTCGCCAATCCCGATGTTTAAGTTCATTTACACTCGGCGTTTTTGGCCTTTCATTCTTAACTTCAACCTTTTCCCGGGGAGGGGGTCTGATATTTTCTGCCTTGAATGGTACTGAATATTTGTGAAAATCAGGGGTGCGAGAATCCGGAAATTTTTTTCCCTTGCGTTTGGGGACCTCCCGGGTCTCCTAAGTAATTCATACTTGTCTCCTAAGTCCGCTACGATATTGGGTGAAACAAAACTTTCCCATTCTTTGAGATGGAATTCCTTGAATTCGCTCCCCATTTTCCGTTTAAGCTGGTCTACTAGCATTAAATCCAGTAGACCTTCATATGTTGTAACTCCTAAACTGGATACCCAACCTTCTAGATAGGTGCGTATCTCAAAAAGGTAATCCTTCCATAGATTTCCTGATTTCCGTACATGTTGTACAAATTTTTGCCTCAGGGCTTCCGCCGATAATTTATAGCGTTCTAAGAGGAGTTTCTTTACAAATTTATAATCCCGCGTTTCTTCTGCCTTTTCCCTTAAAATAATATTTGACACTGAAAGCGGTAATAATGAAATAAGTTCCCCTGCCATCTCAATTTCAGGTACTTTCAAGTATTCAGCTTGTCTTTCGAATAGACAAAGGTACAAATTTATGTCCGTCTCATCCGGATTAAATTGTGGCATCCGGTTCCGCAAAGATGCCCCTGAGGGTCTTGGCACCTCTATCCGTTCATCAGCGCTCCTACGTTCCTGGGTTAATCTTAATTTTTCTAATTCGAACGCTCTCTCATTATCTCTCTCTTGTCTCTCCTTCTCTTTCTCTTCTCTCTCTAATTCTATTTGCCTGTTCTCTCTTTCTCTTTCTCTCGCTTTCTCTTCTCTCGCTTCTTTCTCTAACCGAATCTCGATAATGTTATCCAGGCATCCTTCCACAAAGGTGGGTTCATACCCTTCTGATTCCTCAATTAGCCTCCTAAGTTGTTTTATGGTCAGGGTTCCGTCTATTTCCCCTATCATTTCCCTGGCTAACTCAAGGAGATCTACCTTACGCCCTTTACTTAAATAACTCATGGTGAGATAAAATCCTTAATAACTTACTACTCAAATTTCACAATATTAACTTACGACTACTCAAACAATTCGTGAAATACAATAATAACACAATCCAAATACTACTCGATATTAGAACGTTTAACCCAAATTCCAAAATTTCAAATTAATACAACAATAATCACTTGAAAACCAAAACAATAAACAATATGAATTTTCCTAGCACAAATGCACACAATACAAAATAAATACTTGCAATATTCTCTTATAATGTGCTAACAGTTTTCTTAAGTTCAAATTATGATAATTAAATAACTAATATATTTAATTTAAGCAATGTTCTCAACACACTAATTTTCCTTATCTTATTAACAATTTAAATCAAACACCATCATACACAATTTAAATTTTCAATTTATGCAATTTCAAATTTCCAAATTATATTCATTATATAATATTCTGATTTATACACAGTTTAAAAATCTTATTTATGAACAGTTAAATTCCAATTAATATTCAATTACAATTATAATTTATACACACTTTTAAAATTCAAATTTATGCACAATACTATTACACAAAATTCCTTAATTCAACTTTACTCTTAATTCAAAAACTTTAATATACCTTAGTCAATAATTCTTATCTTTGAAATTATTTTCTATCACTCTACAAAATATTTGCATACCAATTTAAGATTTCTTTCAATTGATATACATCTAATTTAAACACAATGCAACACAATTTACTATACTCTGATCTATCTAAATTCCTAGCACAACCTATACTCAATGTACTGTTGGTTCGATACAAGAGAACAGAATTGGTTACTCACGATTTTTGATGCTTGTTTCATCAGTCTCTAGCGTCGTCTTACGGTTGAACACCAAATCTCACTGTTGACTCTCAAATCACAGGGTCACACAAAAAGTCTCACAGTTGACTCTCAATATCACAGGATCACACAAAAAGTCTCACAGTTGACTCTCAATATCACAGGATCACAAAAAAAAAGGGTCTCACAGTTGACTCTCAATATCACAGGATCACAAAAAAATTTCACTAATGCAGGTTCAGATTCGGAACGCAAAATTTCTCATCTGATGTCTGGCTGCACAATTTCACCCGCGAAAATTTCTTCACCTAGCCTTCACTGTTTACCGTAACAGCGCTGCCACCAATATTTAGAATACCACTAGCCTGTAACGTACTGGAAAATAGGTAGGCGAGGCCTTCAATGACACAGGCTAGAAATTAAGGTATTCTTGACTAAATATTTTATTCACTAGAATAAACTATGTACAGATATGTACAAATTCAATAAACGATAACATTCAGGGATCTCGTACAGAGATAATATGCACATACAAGGATGCGTGGGATACCGGAACAGTATGGCTAGGGCTTTAAACCACAAAAGCTGGAACTGATTAGTGCCTGGGACTAATGTTGACTCGATCACTCTCTGTCGATTAGCGCGGTTGGCTTTCACAGCAGGTTCGGAGGTTCCGAGTGCGTATCACGCTGGGATTCGTGAAGAAAACACAGGATGCAAGTCGATCCAAAATTAGAGTGCAAAGTCACTCTAGGCTGACTACTTCTATGCAAGAAGTTAACTATCAATCAGCAATAACGGGGAAGGAAATTCCCAAGTCGAATGTTCGACTATCTAGCAACGGAGACGCTGGCGGTCTCAAAAAAAAACAAACTCCAGACACGGAGATAAGAGCGGTCCTCGATCGACCAGGCTCTAGCAGGTAGAAGCCTCGAGAGAAGAAACAAAGCAAAAGCCCCCGTTCTAGTCCGGTCCTGTTCCATTTATACTCCACAATATCTTCGCTTCTCGGTTCTTCGAGAAAGCTTCCCGAGCCAGGGTGACGCAATCTTGCGGTCACTCCCAAGTCTGCGATCAGCTGTCCTGGTTCCAGATGCTTAACCAACTTAATGCCCTTTTTGTAACCGCTAATGGGCGGCAAGGTGCACTCAATTATGTACACAGTAAAGGTTACAATGTTCAGCCAGTTCGGAGCCGTCGACGCACCGTTTTTCAATTACGGGTTTTAGACCACCTGGTTCTATTATCGGCTACTCGTGAGTCCACGACGAAAGGTCACCTTTTGGGCTCCTTGTTCGTTTTGGGGTCATGTAACGGATCGTTACACCCCCCTCGCATAAGAATTTTTCCACAAGGTGGATCTCGATTATGCCGACAATTCTCGTGGAGAACTGCAACTCTGATCTTCCTCGTAAGGAACCAACAGTCACTCGAATACTTAATATACATTATACTACAAAATAACACTAACTATATCTAAATTATAATATTAAATAATTACAACACAAAAGACAATATGCAAGTATGTACAGGTTACATTCTTACCACATTTTACATGATGCAGCGGCTTAATGCATCTGCATTAGTATTCTGTGCCGGGTTTGTGAACCACACAGTAGCTATCAGTTGCAGCACCAGCTGTCATTTCAAACCGTTTGAAAAATTCCGTTGTGAGGTGGCTTGTAAACGAAAAGCCATTATCACATTGAACTTCGCGCGGAAAACCTAGATGCCTGAAAATCTGTAAAAACGCATCAGTGACCGCTACAGATCCTATATTTGGCACTGGCACCGCTTCCGGGTATTTAAAAACCAGACCTATCGCGGTAATTATATACCGGTTCCCATTTTCAGATTCGGGTAACGGCCCACAAGCATCTATATTAATTTTAGTGAAAGGTTCACTAATTATCGGAGTTAATCGCATAGGCGCCTTCTTTGTATCAATAGCATTCCCTACTAGTTGACAAGGATGGCACGACTTAACATGCGTTTCCATATCTTGATAACACTTCGGCCAATAAAACAATTTAGCGAGGCGTTGTTTCGATTTAGTTACGCCTGCGTGAGTTCCCGCATCTTCTTGACAGAGATCGAAAATTTCCTCCCGTAAACCTTTCGGAAGAACCAAATCACAATTTTCCTCTCCTAAATGGTTTACCTGAATTTTGCATAACAATTCATGTTTTTGTACGAAACTTTTATGCGCAACTCCATCGGTTACATTAACTAACAGTTCTCTCACTTCCCTAGTCTCAGAGCAATTGTCCTGGCTGACCGCAAATTCCTCTGGGGTTATATTCACAAGACCCCGTTCTGCGTCGGTCAAGTTGACAATTGGAAGCTCATATTCAGTTTCTCCGCTCGTGTCGTGTAACAATGCGGGTCCCTCCTCTGCGCTTAGGGGGTTGTTAAATTCGTCCGTATTAGAGTTCCCGCTTACCTCGAGGGCTTCCGACTGCAACCTAGTAATCGCATTTTTACCTAATAGTCTCTTTGATATCGACTGTTGGTCAGTAGTTAGACGAGATATTACTTCATTCTCGCGCACTACTTCATTATAGTCAGAATCAGAGGATCCTTTTCCAAGCGCGGGAATTTCGAAACCCTCAGTTTGTTTTTTTTCCCCGGTTCGCGCTTCATCTCTCTGACTTAAAACCGGAGTGTCCGTTACGCGAAAAAACCTCTCCCTATTGTACTTTTGTCCGTATTTCCGTCCGCACTTACTCCCAGACTGGTTTTGGTTGCAACGAGGGGAGGGGGGCGATTCGTGGAAATGGTCTTTTGTTCCCAGGTATGTTTATTTACCTTCTCCCCACCTGCACTGGATTTTTCATTTGTCGGACTGGAATTCCCGTTCCCTAGAGTAGTTCGGGTTTGTAACTTCGCTTGAGCGTTAATTTGCTCAGTTACCTGTATTTTTCGGTTTTGTTCTTCTAATAATGCAGCCGTCAAATTTCCCAGAATATATCGTTGTTGATTCGAAAAATCAGAAATGACGCAAGCCTTCGTATCGATATTCCCATATGTAGTACATAGCGAAACTCTTGCTACAGGTAATTTTATAGCGTGAGTATCTAAGGGCTGAGTTACCCATACCGTGTCGCCTGTAAAATCTTGCGGCCTAACATATCGCCTACAGATGAAGTCATAGCTAGCTCCACTGTCTCTTAAAATTTCAGACGGTTTATTGTTTACAGTGCCCAAACTAACGTACGGTGCTAGCAGATCTACTACCTCACTTTCCGTATGGATAGCATTTAATTCCTCCTTACGTTTTAATTCCGGGCAATCAGGTCTAATGTGCCCAGAGACTCCACACTGGAAACAAATAATGTCTCTGTGCCTTTTCCTTTCAAACTCCCGATCATTTCGCCAATCCCGATGTTTAAGTTCATTTACACTCGGCGTTTTTGGCCTTTCATTCTTAACTTCAACCTTTTCCCGGGGAGGGGGTCTGATATTTTCTGCCTTGAATGGTACTGAATATTTGTGAAAATCAGGGGTGCGAGAATCCGGAAATTTTTTTCCTTGCGTTTGGGACCTCCCGGGTCTCCTAAGTAATTCATACTTGTCTCCTAAGTCCGCTACGATATCGGGTGAAACAAAACTTTCCCATTCTTTGAGATGGAATTCCTTGAATTCGCTCCCCATTTTCCGTTTAAGCTGGTCTACTAGCATTAAATCCAGTAGACCTTCATATGTTGTAACTCCTAAGCTGGATACCCAACCTTCTAAATAGGTGCGTATCTCAAAAAGGTAATCCTTCCATAGATTTCCTGATTTCCGTACATGTTGTACAAATTTTTGCCTCAGGGCTTCCGCCGATAATTTATAGCGTTCTAAGAGGAGTTTCTTTACAAATTTATAATCCCGCGTTTCTTCTGCCTTTTCCCTTAAAATAATATTTGACACTGAAAGCGGTAATAATGAAATAAGTTCCCCTGCCATCTCAATTTCAGGTACTTTCAAGTATTCAGCTTGTCTTTCGAATAGACAAAGGTACAAATTTATGTCCGTCTCATCCGGATTAAATTGTGGCATCCGGTTCCGCAAAGATGCCCCTGAGGGTCTTGGCACCTCTATCCGTTCATTCAGCGCTCCTACGTTCCTGGTTAATCTTAATTTTTCTAATTCGAACGCTCTCTCATTATCCCTCTCTTGTCTCTCCTTCTCTTTCTCTTCTCTCTCTCTAATTCTATTTGCCTGTTCTCTCTTTCTCTCTCTTTCTCTCGCTTTCTCTTCTCTCGCTTCTTTCTCTAACCGAATCTCGATAATGTTATCCAGGCATCCTTCCACAAAGGTGGGTTCATACCCTTCTGATTCCTCAATTAGCCTCCTAAGTTGTTTTATGGTCAGGGTTCCGTCTATTTCCCCTATCATTTCCCTGGCTAACTCAAGGAGATCTACCTTACGCCCTTTACTTAAATAACTCATGGTGAGATAAAATCCTTAATAACTTACTACTCAAATTTCACAATATTAACTTACGACTACTCAACCAATTCGTGAAATACAATACTAACACAATACAAATACTACTCGATATTAGAACGTTTAACCCAATTTCCAAAATTTCAAATTAACACAATAATAATCACTTGAAAACCAAAACAATAAACAATATGAATTTTCCTAGCACAAATGCACACAATACAAAATAAATACTTGCAATATTCTCTTATAATGTGCTAACAGTTTTCTTAAGTTCAAATTATGATAATTAAATAACTAATATATTTAATTTAAGCAATGTTCTCAACACACTAATTTTCCTTATCTTATTAACAATTTAAATCAAACACCATCATACACAATTTAAATTTTCAATTTATGCAATTTCAAATTTCCAAATTATATTCATTATATAATATTCTGATTTATACACAGTTTAAAAATCTTATTTATGAACAGTTAAATTCCAATTAATATTCAATTACAATTATAATTTATACACACTTTTAAAATTCAAATTTATGCACAATACTATTACACAAAATTCCTTAATTCAACTTTACTCTTAATTCAAAACTTTAATATACCTTAGTCAATAATTCTTATCTTTGAAATTATTTTCTATCACTCTACAAAATATTTGCATACCAATTTAAGATTTCTTTCAATTGATATACATCTAATTTAAACACAATGCAACACAATTTACTATACTCTGATCTATCTAAATTCCTAGCACAACCTATACTCAATGTACTGTTGGTTCGATACAATAGAACAGAATTGGTTACTCACGATTTTTGATGCTTGTTTCATCAGTCTCTAGCGTCGTCTTACGGTTGAACACCAACTCTCACTGTTGACTCTCAAATCACAGGGTCACACAAAAAGTCTCACAGTTGACTCTCAATATCACAGGATCACACAAAAAAAAAGTCTCACAGTTGACTCTCAATATCACAGGATCACAAAAAAAGGTCTCACAAATGCAGGTTCAGATTCGGAACGCAAAATTTCTCATCTGATGTCTGGCTGCACAATTTCACCCGCGAAAATTTCTTCACCTAGCCTTCACTGTTTACCGTAACAGCGCTGCCACCAATATTTAGAATACCACTAGCCTGTAACGTACTGGAAAATAGGTAGGCGAGGCCTTCAATGACACAGGCTAGAAATTAAGGTATTCTTGACTAAATATTTATTTCACTAGAATAAACTATGTACAGATATGTACAAATTCAATAAACGATAACATTCAGGGATCTCGTACAGAGATAATATGCACATACAAGGATGCGTGGGATACCGGAACAGTATGGCTAGGGCTTTAAAACACAATAGCTGGAAACTAATTAGTGCCGGGACTAATGTTGACTCGATAACTCGTCTGTCGATTAGCGCGGTTGGCTTTCACAGCAGGTTCGGAGGTTCCGAGTGCGTATCACGCTGGGATTCGTGACGAAAACACAGGATGCAAGTCGATCCAAAATTAGAGTGCAAAGTCACTCTAGGCTGACTACTTCTATGCAAGAAGTTAACTATCAATCAGCAATAACGGGGAAGGAAATCCCAAGTCGAATGTTCGACTATCTAGCAACGGAGACGCTGGCGGTCTCAAAAAAAAAAAACTCCAGACACGGAGATAAGAGCGGTCCTCGATCGACCAGGCTCTAGCAGGTAGAAGCCTCGAGAGAAGAAACAAAGCAAAAGCCCCCGTTCTAGTCCGGTCCTGTTCCATTTATACTCCACAATATCTTCGCTTCTCGGTTCTTCGAGAAGCTTCCCGAGCCAGGGTGACGCAATCTTGCGGTCACTCCCAAGTCTGCGATCAGCTGTCCTGGTTCCAGATGCTTAACCAACTTAATGCCCTTTTTGTAACCGCTAATGGGCGGCAAGGTGCACTCAATTATGTACACAGTAAAGGTCCATTCAACAGGTAACAATGTTCAGCCAGTTCGGAGCCATCAATGCACCGTTTTTCAATTACGGGTTTTTAGACCACCTGGTCCTATTATCGGCTAACTCGTGAGTCCACGACGAAAGGTCACCTTTTGGGCTCCTTGTTCGTTTTGGGGTCATGTAACGGATCGTTACACCCCCCCTCGCATAAGAATTTTCCACAGGGTGGATCTCGATTATGCCGACAATTCTCGTGGAGAACTGCAACTCTGATCTTCATCGTAAGGAACCAACAGTCACTCAGATACTTAATATACATTATACTAAAAAATAACACTAACTATATCTAAATTATAATATTAAATAATTACAACACAAAAGACAATATGCAAGTATGTACAGGTTACATTCTTACCACATTTTACATGATGCAGCGGCTTAATGCATCTGCATTAGTATTATCTGTGCCGGGTTTGTGAACCACACAGTAGCTATCAGTTGCAGCACCAGCTGTCATTTCAAACCGTTTGAAAAATTCCGTTGTGAGGTGGCTTGTAAACGAAAAGCCATTATCACATTGAACTTCGCGCGGAAAACCTAGATGCCTGAAAATCTGTAAAAACGCATCAGTGACCGCTACAGATCCTATATTTGGCACTGGCACCGCTTCCGAGTATTTAAAAACCAGACCTATCGCGGTAATTATATACCGGTTCCCATTTTCAGATTCGGGTAACGGCCCACAAGCATCTATATTAATTTTAGTGAAAGGTTCACTAATTATCGGAGTTAATCGCATAGGCGCCTTCTTTGTATCAATAGCATTCCCTACTAGTTGACAAGGATGGCACGACTTAACATGCGTTTCCATATCTTGATAACACTTCGGCCAATAAAACAATTTAGCGAGGCGTTGTTTCGATTTAGTTACGCCTGCGTGAGTTCCCGCATCTTCTTGACAGAGAGCCAAAATTCTCTCCCGTAACTTTTCCGGTACAACCAAATCACAATTTTCCTCTCCTAAATGGTTTACCTGAATTTTGCATAACAATTCATGTTTTTGTACGAAATTTTTATGCGCAACTCCATCGGTTATATTAACTAACAGTTCTCTCACTTCCCTAGTCTCAGAGCAATTGTCCTGGCTGACCGCAAATTCCTCTGGGGTTATATTCACAAGACCCCGTTCTGCGTCGGTCAAGTTGACAATTGGAAGCTCATATTCAGTTTCTCCGCTCGTGTCGTGTAACAATGCGGGTCCCTCCTCTGCGCTTAGGGGGTTGTTAAATTCGTCCGTATTAGAGTTCCCGCTTACCTCGAGGGCTTCCGACTGCAACCTAGTAATCGCATTTTTACCTAATAGTCTCTTTGATATCGACTGTTGGTCAGTAGTTAGACGAGATATTACTTCATTCTCGCGCACTACTTCATTATAGTCAGAATCAGAGGATCCTTTTCCAAGCGCGGGAATTTCGAAACCCTCAGTTTGTTTTTTCCCCGGTTCGCGCTTCATCTCTCTGACTTAAAAACCGGAGTGTCCGTTACGCGAAAACCTCTCCCTATTGTACTTTTGTCCGTTTTTCCGTCCGCACTTACTCCCAGACTGGTTTTGGTTGCAACGAGGGGAGGGGGGGCGATTCGTGGAAATGGTCTTTTGTTCCCAGGTATGTTTATTTACCTTCTCCCCACCTGCACTGGATTTTTCATTTGTCGGACTGGAATTCCCGTTCCCTAGAGTAGTTCGGGTTTGTAACTTCGCTTGAGCGTTAATTTGCTCAGTTACCTGTATTTTTCGGTTTTGTTCTTCTAATAATGCAGCCGTCAAATTTCCCAGAATATATCGTTGTTGATTCGAAAAATCAGAAATGACGCAAGCCTTCGTATCGATATTCCCATATGTAGTACATAGCGAAACTCTTGCTACAGGTAATTTTATAGCGTGAGTATCTAAGGGCTGAGTTACCCATACCGTGTCGCCTGTAAAATCTTGCGGCCTAACATATCGCCTACAGATGAAGTCATAGCTAGCTCCACTGTCTCTTAAAATTTCAGACGGTTTATTGTTTACAGTGCCCAAACTAACGTACGGTGCTAGCAGATCTACTACCTCACTTTCCGTATGGATAGCATTTAATTCCTCCTTACGTTTTAATTCCGGGCAATCAGGTCTAATGTGCCCAGAGACTCCACACTGGAAACAAATAATGTCTCTGTGCCTTTTCCTTTCAAACTCCCGATCATTTCGCCAATCCCGATGTTTAAGTTCATTTACACTCGGCGTTTTTGGCCTTTCATTCTTAACTTCAACCTTTTCCCGGGGAGGGGGTCTGATATTTTCTGCCTTGAATGGTACTGAATATTTGTGAAAATCAGGGGTGCGAGAATCCGGAAATTTTTTTCCCTTGCGTTTGGGACCTCCCGGGTCTCCTAAGTAATTCATACTTGTCTCCTAAGTCCGCTACGATATTGGGTGAAACAAAACTTTCCCATTCTTTGAGATGGAATTCCTTGAATTCGCTCCCCATTTTCCGTTTAAGCTGGTCTACTAGCATTAAATCCAGTAGACCTTCATATGTTGTAACTCCTAAAGCTGGATACCCAACCTTCTAGATAGGTGCGTATCTCAAAAAGGTAATCCTTCCATAGATTTCCTGATTTCCGTACATGTTGTACAAATTTTTGCCTCAGGGCTTCCGCCGATAATTTATAGCGTTCTAAGAGGAGTTTCTTTACAAATTTATAATCCCGCGTTTCTTCTGCCTTTTCCCTTAAAATAATATTTGACACTGAAAGCGGTAATAATGAAATAAGTTCCCCTGCCATCTCAATTTCAGGTACTTTCAAGTATTCAGCTTGTCTTTCGAATAGACAAAGGTACAAATTTATGTCCGTCTCATCCGGATTAAATTGTGGCATCCGGTTCCGCAAAGATGCCCCTGAGGGTCTTGGCACCTCTATCAGTTCATTAGCGCTCCTACGTTCCTGGGTTAATCTTAATTTTTCTAATTCGAACGCTCTCTCATTATCCCTCTCTTGTCTCTCCTTCTCTTTCTCTTCTCTCTCTAATTCTATTTGCCTGTTCTCTCTTTCTCTTTCTCTCTCACTATCGCGATCCGCCCTTTCTATGCGCTCTTTCTCTAACCGGGCCTCAATAATAGTATCTAGACATCCTTCCACAAAAGCTGGTTCATACCCTTCCGATGTCTCAATTAATTTCCTATTTGTTTTCATAGTCAGGGTTTCGTCTATTTCCACCTATAATTTCCTTGGCTAACTCGACGAGATCTGCCTTACGCCCTTTACTTAAATAACTCATGGTGAGATAAAATCCTTAATAACTTACTACTCAAATTCCACAATATTAACTTACGACTACTCAACAATTCGTGAAATACAATACTAACACAATACAAATACTACTCGATATTAGAACGTTTAACCCAATTTCCAAAATTTCAAATTAACACAATAATAATCACTTGAAAACCAAAACAATAAACAATATGAATTTTCCTAGCACAAATGCACACAATACAAAATAAATACTTGCAATATTCTCTTATAATGTGCTAACAGTTTTCTTAAGTTCAAATTATGATAATTAAATAACTAATATATTTAATTTAAGCAATGTTCTCAACACACTAATTTTTCTTATCTTATTAACAATTTAAATCAAACACCATCATACACAATTTAAATTTTCAATTTATGCAATTTCAAATTTCCAAATTATATTCATTATATAATATTCTGATTTATACACAGTTTAAAAATCTTATTTATGAACAGTTAAATTCCAATTAATATTCAATTACAATTATAATTTATACACACTTTTAAAATTCAAATTTATGCACAATACTATTACACAAAATTCCTTAATTCAACTTTACTCTTAATTCAAAACTTTAATATACCTTAGTCAATAATTCTTATCTTTGAAATTATTTTCTATCACTCTACAAAATATTTGCATACCAATTTAAGATTTCTTTCAATTGATATACATCTAATTTAAACACAATGCAACACAATTTACTATACTCTGATCTATCTAAATTCCTAGCACAACCTATACTCAATGTACTGTTGGTTCGATACAAGAGAACAGAATTGGTTACTCACGATTTTTGATGCTTGTTTCATCAGTCTCTAGCGTCGTCTTACGGTTGAACACCAAATCTCACTGTTGACTCTCAAATCACAGGGTCACACAAAAAGTCTCACAGTTGACTCTCAATATCACAGGATCACACAAAAAAGGGTCTCACAGTTGACTCTCAATATCACAGGATCACAAAAAAAATTTCACTAATGCAGGTTCAGATTCGGAACGCAAAATTTCTCATCTGATGTCTGGCTGCACAATTTCACCCGCGAAAATTTCTTCACCTAGCCTTCACTGTTTACCGTAACAGCGCTGCCACCAATATTTAGAATACCACTAGCCTGTAACGTACTGGAAAATAGGTAGGCGAGGCCTTCAATGACACAGGCTAGAAATTAAGGTATTCTTGACTAAATATTTTATTCACTAGAATAAACTATGTACAGATATGTACAAATTCAATAAACGATAACATTCAGGGATCTCGTACAGAGATAATATGCACATACAAGGATGCGTGGGATACCGGAACAGTATGGCTAGGGCTTTAAAACACAATAGCTGGAAACTAAATTAGTGCCGGGATTAATGTTGACTCGATCACTCCGTCAGTCGATTAGCGCGGTTGGCTTTCACAGCAGGTTCGGAGGTTCCGAGTGCGTATCACGCTGGGATTCGTGAAGTAAACACAGGATGCAAGTCGATCCAAAATTAGAGTGCAAAGTCACTCTAGGCTGACTACTTCTATGCAAGAAGTTAACTATCAATCAGCAATAACGGGAAGGAATTCCCAAGTCGAATGTTCGACTATCTAGCAACGGAGACGCTGGCGGTCTCAAAAAAAAACAAACTCCAGACACGGAGATAAGAGCGGTCCTCGATCGACCAGGCTCTAGCAGGTAGAAGCCTCGAGAGAAGAAACAAAGCAAAGCCCCCGTTCTAGTCCGGTCCTGTTCCATTTATACTAAGCACTCCTTCCGCTTCTCGGTTCTTCGAGAAGCTTCCCGAGCCAGGGTGACGCAATCTTGCGGTCACTCCCAAGTCTGCGATCAGCTGTCCTGGTTCCAGATGCTTAACCAACTTAATGCCCTTTTTGTAACCGCTAATGGGCGGCAAGGTGCACTCAATTATGTACACAGTAAAGGTCCATTCAACAGGTTACAATGTTCAGACAGTTCGGAGCCGTCAATGCACCGTTTTTCAATTACGGGTTTTTAGACCACCTGGTCCTATTATCGGCTACTCGTGAGTCCACGACGAAAGGTCACCTTTTGGGCTCCTTGTTCGTTTTGGGGTCATGTAACGGATCGTTACACCCCCCCTCGCATAAGAATTTTCCACAGGGTGGATCTCGATTATGCCGACAATTCTCGTGGAGAACTGCAACTCTGATCTTCATCGTAAGGAACCAACAGCCACTCAGATACTTAATATACATTATACTAAAAAATAACACTAACTATATCTAAATTATAATATTAAATAATTACAACACAAAAGACAATATGCAAGTATGTACAGGTTACATTCTTACCACATTTTACATGATGCAGCGGCTTAATGCATCTGCATTAGTATTATCTGTGCCGGGTTTGTGAACCACACAGTAGCTATCAGTTGCAGCACCAGCTGTCATTTCAAACCGTTTGAAAAATTTCCGTTGTGAGGTGGCTTGTAAACGAAAAGCCATTATCACATTGAACTTCGCGCGGAAAACCTAGATGCCTGAAAATCTGTAAAAACGCATCAGTGACCGCTACAGATCCTATATTTGGCACTGGCACCGCTTCCGAGTATTTAAAAACCAGACCTATCGCGGTAATTATATACCGGTTCCCATTTTCAGATTCGGGTAACGGCCCACAAGCATCTATATTAATTTTAGTGAAAGGTTCACTAATTATCGGAGTTAATCGCATAGGCGCCTTCTTTGTATCAATAGCATTCCCTACTAGTTGACAAGGATGGCACGACTTAACATGCGTTTCCATATCTTGATAACACTTCGGCCAATAAAACAATTTAGCGAGGCGTTGTTTCGATTTAGTTACGCCTGCGTGAGTTCCCGCATCTCCGGGACAGAGATCCAAAATTTCCTCCCGTAAACCCTTCGGAAGAACCAAATCACAATTTTCCTCTCCTAAATGGTTTACCTGAATTTTGCATAACAATTCATGTTTTTGTACGAAACTTTTATGCGCAACTCCATCGGTTACATTAACTAACAGTTCTCTCACTTCCCTAGTCTCAGAGCAATTGTCCTGGCTGACCGCAAATTCCTCTGGGGTTATATTCACAAGACCCCGTTCTGCGTCGGTCAAGTTGACAATTGGAAGCTCATATTCAGTTTCTCCGCTCGTGTCGTGTAACAATGCGGGTCCCTCCTCTGCGCTTAGGGGGTTGTTAAATTCGTCCGTATTAGAGTTCCCGCTTACCTCGAGGGCTTCCGACTGCAACCTAGTAATCGCATTTTTACCTAATAGTCTCTTTGATATCGACTGTTGGTCAGTAGTTAGACGAGATATTACTTCATTCTCGCGCACTACTTCATTATAGTCAGAATCAGAGGATCCTTTTCCAAGCGCGGGAATTTCGAAACCCTCAGTTTGTTTTTCCCCGGTTCGCGCTTCATCTCTCTGACTTAAAACCGGAGTGTCCGTTACGCGAAAACCTCTCCCTATTGTACTTTTGTCCGTATTTCCGTCCGCACTTACTCCCAGACTGGTTTTGGTTGCAACGAGGGGAGGGGGGCGATTCGTGGAAATGGTCTTTTGTTCCCAGGTATGTTTATTTACCTTCTCCCCACCTGCACTGGATTTTTCATTTGTCGGACTGGAATTCCCGTTCCCTAGAGTAGTTCGGGTTTGTAACTTCGCTTGAGCGTTAATTTGCTCAGTTACCTGTATTTTTCGGTTTTGTTCTTCTAATAATGCAGCCGTCAAATTTCCCAGAATATATCGTTGTTGATTCGAAAAATCAGAAATGACGCAAGCCTTCGTATCGATATTCCCATATGTAGTACATAGCGAAACTCTTGCTACAGGTAATTTTATAGCGTGAGTATCTAAGGGCTGAGTTACCCATACCGTGTCGCCTGTAAAATCTTGCGGCCTAACATATCGCCTACAGATGAAGTCATAGCTAGCTCCACTGTCTCTTAAAATTTCAGACGGTTTATTGTTTACAGTGCCCAAACTAACGTACGGTGCTAGCAGATCTACTACCTCACTTTCCGTATGGATAGCATTTAATTCCTCCTTACGTTTTAATTCCGGGCAATCAGGTCTAATGTGCCCAGAGACTCCACACTGGAAACAAATAATGTCTCTGTGCCTTTTCCTTTCAAACTCCCGATCATTTCGCCAATCCCGATGTTTAAGTTCATTTACACTCGGCGTTTTTGGCCTTTCATTCTTAACTTCAACCTTTTCCCGGGGAGGGGGTCTGATATTTTCTGCCTTGAATGGTACTGAATATTTGTGAAAATCAGGGTGCGAGAATCCGGAAATTTTTTTCCTTGCGTTTGGGACCTCCCGGGTCTCCTAAGTAATTCATACTTGTCTCCTAAGTCCGCTACGATATTGGGTGAAACAAAACTTTCCCATTCTTTGAGATGGAATTCCTTGAATTCGCTCCCCATTTTCCGTTTAAGCTGGTCTACTAGCATTAAATCCAGTAGACCTTCATATGTTGTAACTCCTAAGCTGGATACCCAACCTTCTAAATAGGTGCGTATCTCAAAAAGGTAATCCTTCCATAGATTTCCTGATTTCCGTACATGTTGTACAAATTTTTGCCTCAGGGCTTCCGCCGATAATTTATAGCGTTCTAAGAGGAGTTTCTTTACAAATTTATAATCCGCGTTTCTTCTGCCTTTTCCCTTAAAATAATATTTGACACTGAAAGCGGTAATAATGAAATAAGTTCCCCTGCCATCTCAATTTCAGGTACTTTCAAGTATTCAGCTTGTCTTTCGAATAGACAAAGGTACAAATTTATGTCCGTCTCATCCGGATTAAATTGTGGCATCCGGTTCCGCAAAGATGCCCCTGAGGGTCTTGGCACCTCTATCCGTTCATCAGCGCTCCTACGTTCCTGGGTTAATCTTAATTTTTCTAATTCGAACGCTCTCTCATTATCCCTCTCTTGTCTCTCCTTCTCTTTCTCTTCTCTCTCTAATTCTATTTGCCTGTTCTCTCTTTCTCTTTCTCTCGCTTTCTCTTCTCTCGCTTCTTTCTCTAACCGAATCTCGATAATGTTATCCAGGCATCCTTCCACAAAGGTGGGTTCATACCCTTCTGATTCCTCAATTAGCCTCCTAAGTTGTTTTATGGTCAGGGTTCCGTCTATTTCCCCTATCATTTCCCTGGCTAACTCAAGGAGATCTACCTTACGCCCTTTACTTAAATAACTCATGATGAGATAATATCCTTAATAACTTACTACTCAAATTTCACAATATTAACTTACGACTACTCAAACAATTCGTGAAATACAATACTAACACAATACAAATACTACTCGATATTAGAACGTTTAACCCAATTTCCAAAATTTCAAATTAACACAACAATAATCACTTGAAAACCAAAACAATAAACAATATGAATTTTCCTAGCACAAATGCACACAATACAAAATAAATACTTGCAATATTCTCTTATAATGTGCTAACAGTTTTCTTAAGTTCAAATTATGATAATTAAATAACTAATATATTTAATTTAAGCAATGTTCTCAACACACTAATTTTTCTTATCTTATTAACAATTTAAATCAAACACCATCATACACAATTTAAATTTTCAATTTATGCAATTTCAAAATTTCCAAATTATATTCATTATATAATATTCTGATTTATACACAGTTTTAAAAATCTTATTTATGAACAGTTAAATTCCAATTAATATTCAATTACAATTATAATTTATACACACTTTTAAAATTCAAATTTATGCACAATACTATTACACAAAATTCCTTAATTCAACTTTACTCTTAATTCAAAACTTTAATATACCTTAGTCAATAATTCTTATCTTTGAAATTATTTTCTATCACTCTACAAAATATTTGCATACCAATTTAAGATTTCTTTCAATTGATATACATCTAATTTAAACACAATGCAACACAATTTACTATACTCTGATCTATCTAAATTCCTAGCACAACCTATACTCAATGTACTGTTGGTTCGATACAAGAGAACAGAATTGGTTACTCACGATTTTTGATGCTTGTTTCATCAGTCTCTAGCGTCGTCTTACGGTTGAACACCAAATCTCACTGTTGACTCTCAAATCACAGGGTCACACAAAAAGTCTCACAGTTGACTCTCAATATCACAGGATCACACACAAAAAAAAAGGTCTCACAGTTGACTCTCAATATCACAGGATCACAAAAAAAACAGTTGACTCTCAATATCACATGATCACAAAAAAATTTCACTAATGCAGGTTCAGATTCGGAACGCAAAATTTCTCATCTGATGTCTGGCTGCACAATTTCACCCGCGAAAATTTCTTCACCTAGCCTTCACTGTTTACCGTAACAGCGCTGCCACCAATATTTAGAATACCACTAGCCTGTAACGTACTGGAAAATAGGTAGGCGAGGCCTTCAATGACACAGGCTAGAAATTAAGGTATTCTTGACTAAATATTTTATTCACTAGAATAAACTATGTACAGATATGTACAAATTCAATAAACGATAACATTCAGGGATCTCGTACAGAGATAATATGCACATACAAGGATGCGTGGGATACCGGAACAGTATGGCTAGGGCTTTAAAACACAATAGCTGGCAACTAATGCCGGGACTAATGTTGACTCGATCACTCCGTCAGTCGATTAGCGCGGTTGGCTTTCACAGCAGGTTCGGAGGTTCCGAGTGCGTATCACGCTGGGATTCGTGACGAAAACACAGGATGCAAGTCGATCCAAAATTAGAGTGCAAAGTCACTCTAGGCTGACTACTTCTATGCAAGAAGTTAACTATCAATCAGCAATAACGGGGAGGGAAAATCCCAAGTCGAATGTTCGACTATCTAGCAACGGAGACGCTGGCGGTCTCAAAAAAAAAAAACTCCAGACACGGAGATAAGAGCGGTCCTCGATCGACCAGGCTCTAGCAGGTAGAAGCCTCGAGAGAAGAAACAAAGCAAAAGCCCCCGTTCTAGTCCGGTCCTGTTCCATTTATACTAAGCACTCCTTCCGCTTCTCGGTTCTTCGAGAAACTTCCCGAGCCAGGGTGACGCAATCTTGCGGTCACTCCCAAGTCTTGCGATCAGCTGTCCTGGTTCCAGATGCTTAACCAACTTAATGCCCTTTTTGTAACCGCTAATGGGCGGCAAGGTGCACTCAATTATGTACACAGTAAAGGTCCATTCAACAGGTTACAATGTTCAGACAGTTCGGAGCCGTCAATGTACCGTTTTTCATTTACGGGTTTTAGACCACCTGGTTCCTATTATCGGCTAACTCGTGAGTCCACGACGAAAGGTCACCTTTTGGGCTCCTTGTTCGTTTTGGGGTCATGTAACGGATCGTTACACCCCCCCTCGCATAAGAATTTTTCCACAGGGTGGATCTCGATTATGCCGACAATTCTCGTGGAGAACTGCAACTCTGATCTTCCTCGTAAGGAACCAACAGTCACTCAGATACTTAATATACATTATACTAAAAAATAACACTAACTATATCTAAATTATAATATTAAATAATTACAACACAAAAGACAATATGCAAGTATGTACAGGTTACATTCTTACCACATTTTACATGATGCAGCGGCTTAATGCATCTGCATTAGTATTATCTGTGCCGGGTTTGTGAACCACACAGTAGCTATCAGTTGCAGCACCAGCTGTCATTTCGAACCGTTGAAAAAATTCCGTTGTGAGGTGGCTTGTAAACGAAAAGCCATTATCACATTGAACTTCGCGCGGAAAACCTAGATGCCTGAAAATCTGTAAAAGCGCATCAGTGACCGCTACAGATCCTATATTTGGCACTGGCACCGCTTCCGGGTATTTAAAAACCAGACCTATCGCGGTAATTATATACCGGTTCCCATTTTCAGATTCGGGTAACGGCCCACAAGCATCTATATTAATTTTAGTGAAAGGTTCACTAATTATCGGAGTTAATCGCATAGGCGCCTTCTTTGTATCAATAGCATTCCCTACTAGTTGACAAGGATGGCACGACTTAACATGCGTTTCCATATCTTGATAACACTTCGGCCAATAAAACAATTTAGCGAGGCGTTGTTTCGATTTAGTTACGCCTGCGTGAGTTCCCGCATCTCTTGACAGAGAGCCAAAATTCTCCTCCCGTAACCTTTTCCGGTACCACCAAATCACAATTTTCCTCTCCTAAATGGTTTACCTGAATTTTGCATAACAATTCATGTTTTTGTACGAAACTTTTATGCGCAACTCCATCGGTTACATTAACTAACAGTTCTCTCACTTCCCTAGTCTCAGAGCAATTGTCCTGGCTGACCGCAAATTCCTCTGGGGTTATATTCACAAGACCCCGTTCTGCGTCGGTCAAGTTGACAATTGGAAGCTCATATTCAGTTTCTCCGCTCGTGTCTTGTAACAATGCGGGTCCCTCCTCTGCGCTTAGGGGGTTGTTAAATTCGTCCGTATTAGAGTTCCCGCTTACCTCGAGGGCTTCCGACTGCAACCTAGTAATCGCATTTTTACCTAATAGTCTCTTTGATATCGACTGTTGGTCAGTAGTTAGACGAGATATTACTTCATTCTCGCGCACTACTTCATTATAGTCAGAATCAGAGGATCCTTTTCCAAGCGCGGGAATTTCGAAACCCTCAGTTTGTTTTTCCCCGGTTCGCGCTTCATCTCTCTGACTTAAAACCGGAGTGTCCGTTACGCGAAAATCTTCTCCCTATTGTACTTTTGTCCTTATTTCCGTCCGCACTTACTCCCAGACTGGTTTTGGTTGCAACGAGGGGAGGGGGGCGATTCGTGGAAATGGTCTTTTGTTCCCAGGTATGTTTATTTACCTTCTCCCCACCTGCACTGGATTTTTCATTTGTCGGACTGGAATTCCCGTTCCCTAGAGTAGTTCGGGTTTGTAACTTCGCTTGAGCGTTAATTTGCTCAGTTACCTGTATTTTTCGGTTTTGTTCTTCTAATAATGCAGCCGTCAAATTTCCCAGAATATATCGTTGTTGATTCGAAAAATCAGAAATGACGCAAGCCTTCGTATCGATATTCCCATATGTAGTACATAGCGAAACTCTTGCTACAGGTAATTTTATAGCGTGAGTATCTAAGGGCTGAGTTACCCATACCGTGTCGCCTGTAAAATCTTGCGGCCTAACATATCGCCTACAGATGAAGTCATAGCTAGCTCCACTGTCTCTTAAAATTTCAGACGGTTTATTGTTTACAGTGCCCAAACTAACGTACGGTGCTAGCAGATCTACTACCTCACTTTCCGTATGGATAGCATTTAATTCCTCCTTACGTTTTAATTCCGGGCAATCAGGTCTAATGTGCCCAGAGACTCCACACTGGAAACAAATAATGTCTCTGTGCCTTTTCCTTTCAAACTCCCGATCATTTCGCCAATCCCGATGTTTAAGTTCATTTACACTCGGCGTTTTTGGCCTTTCATTCTTAACTTCAACCTTTTCCCGGGGAGGGGGTCTGATATTTTCTGCCTTGAATGGTACTGAATATTTGTGAAAATCAGGGGTGCGAGAATCCGGAAATTTTTTTCCTTGCGTTTGGGACCTCCCGGGTCTCCTAAGTAATTCATACTTGTCTCCTAAGTCCGCTACGATATTGGGTGAAACAAAACTTTCCCATTCTTTGAGATGGAATTCCTTGAATTCGCTCCCCATTTTCCGTTTAAGCTGGTCTACTAGCATTAAATCCAGTAGACCTTCATATGTTGTAACTCCTAAGCTGGATACCCAACCTTCTAAATAGGTGCGTATCTCAAAAAGGTAATCCTTCCATAGATTTCCTGATTTCCGTACATGTTGTACAAATTTTTGCCTCAGGGCTTCCGCCGATAATTTATAGCGTTCTAAGAGGAGTTTCTTTACAAATTTATAATCCCGCGTTTCTTCTGCCTTTTCCCTTAAAATAATATTTGACACTGAAAGCGGTAATAATGAAATAAGTTCCCCTGCCATCTCAATTTCAGGTACTTTCAAGTATTCAGCTTGTCTTTCGAATAGACAAAGGTACAAATTTATGTCCGTCTCATCCGGATTAAATTGTGGCATCCGGTTCCGCAAAGATGCCCCTGAGGGTCTTGGCACCTCTAACAGTTCATTAGCGCTCCTACGTTCCTGGGTTAATCTTAATTTTTCTAATTCGAACGCTCTCTCATTATCCCTCTCTTGTCTCTCTCTCTCTTTCTCTTCTCTCTCCCTCTCTTTCTCTTCTCTCTCTAATTCTATTTGCCTGTTCTCTCTTTCTCTTTCTCTCGCTTTCTCTTCTCTCGCTTCTTTCTCTAACCGAATCTCGATAATGTTATCCAGGCATCCTTCCACAAAGGTGGGTTCATACCCTTCTGATTCCTCAATTAGCCTCCTAAGTTGTTTTATGGTCAGGGTTCCGTCTATTTCCCCTATAATTTCCTTGGCTAACTCGACGAGATCTGCCTTACGCCCTTTACTTAAATAACTCATGATGAGATAATATCCTTAATAACTTACTACTCAATTTCACAATTTCGTGAAATACAATACTAACACAATACAAATACTACTCGATTTTAGAACGTTTAACCCAATTTCCAAAATTTCAAATTAACACAACAATAATCACTTGAAAACCAAAACAATAAACAATATGAATTTTCCTAGCACAAATGCACACAATACAAAATAAATACTTGCAATATTCTCTTATAATGTGCTAACAGTTTTCTTAAGTTCAAATTATGATAATTAAATAACTAATATATTTAATTTAAGCAATGTTCTCAACACACTAATTTTCCTTATCTTATTAACAATTTAAATCAAACACCATCATACACAATTTAAATTTTCAATTTATGCAATTTCAAATTTCCAAATTATATTCATTATATAATATTCTGATTTATACACAGTTTAAAAATCTTATTTATGAACAGTTAAATTCCAATTAATATTCAATTACAATTATAATTTATACACACTTTTAAAATTCAAATTTATGCACAATACTATTACACAAAATTCCTTAATTCAACTTTACTCTTAATTCAAAACTTTAATATACCTTAGTCAATAATTCTTATCTTTGAAATTATTTCTATCACTCTACAAAATATTTGCATACCAATTTAAGATTTCTTTCAATTGATATACATCTAATTTAAACACAATGCAACACAATTTACTATACTCTGATCTATCTAAATTCCTAGCACAACCTATACTCAATGTACTGTTGGTTCGATACAAGAGAACAGAATTGGTTACTCACGATTTTTGATGCTTGTTTCATCAGTCTCTAGCGTCGTCTTACGGTTGAACACCAAATCTCACTGTTGACTCTCAAATCACAGGGTCACACAAAAAGTCTCACAGTTGACTCTCAATATCACAGGATCACACAAAAAGTCTCACAGTTGATTCTCAATATCACAGGATCACAAAAAAATTTCACTAATGCAGGTTCAGATTCGGAACGCAAAATTTCTCATCTGATGTCTGGCTGCACAATTTCACCCGCGAAAATTTCTTCACCTAGCCTTCACTGTTTACCGTAACAGCGCTGCCACCAATATTTAGAATACCACTAGCCTGTAACGTACTGGAAAATAGGTAGGCGAGGCCTTCAATGACACAGGCTAGAAATTAAGGTATTCTTGACTAAATATTTTATTCACTAGAATAAACTATGTACAGATATGTACAAATTCAATAAACGATAACATTCAGGGATCTCGTACAGAGATAATATGCACATACAAGGATGCGTGGGATACCGGAACAGTATGGCTAGGGCTTTAAAACACAATAGCTGGAAACTACTTAGTGCCGGGACTAATGTTGACTCGATCACTCCGTCAGTCGATTAGCGCGGTTGGCTTTCACAGCAGGTTCGGAGGTTCCGAGTGCGTATCACGCTGGGATTCGTGAAGAAAACACAGGATGCAAGTCGATCCAAAATTAGAGTGCAAAGTCACTCTAGGCTGACTACTTCTATGCAAGAAGTTAACTATCAATCAGCAATAACGGGGAAGGAATTCCCAAGTCGAATGTTCGACTATCTAGCAACGGAGACGCTGGCGGTCTCAAAAAAAACAAACTCCAGACACGGAGATAAGAGCGGTCCTCGATCGACCAGGCTCTAGCAGGTAGAAGCCTCGAGAGAAGAAACAAAGCAAAGCCCCCGTTCTAGTCCGGTCCTTTCCATTTATACTAAGCACTCCTTCCGCTTCTCGGTTCTTCGAGAAACTTCCCGAGCCAGGGTGACGCAATCTTGCGGTCACTCCCAAGTCTCCGATCAGCTGTCCTGGTTCCAGATGTAGCAATTCTCAGATTCATTAACTTAACCAACTTAATGGCCTTTTTGTAACCGCTAATGGGCGGCAAGGTGCACTCAATTATGTACACAGTAAAGGTCCATTCAACAGGTTACAATGTTCAGCCAGTTCGGAGCCGTCGACGCACCGTTTTTCAATTACGGGTTTTAGACCACCTGGTCCTATTATCGGCTAATCGTGAGTCCACGACGAAAGGTCACCTTTTGGGCTCCTTGTTCGTTTTGGGGTCATGTAACGGATCGTTACACCATATATATATATATGTATATTATATATGTATATATTTATATGTATATTATATATGTATATATATATATACATATATACATATATACATATACATATATACATATATATATATATATACATATATATAAATATATACATGTATATATATATGTATATATATGTATATAATATATATATATGTATATATATATACATATATATTATATACATATATATATATACATATATATACATATATATATATACATATATATATACATATATATATATATATATATATATATATATAATATATATAAATATATATATATATATATATATATATATATATATATATATATATATATATATATATATAATAGACTGTTAAAAAACTATATACCTGTATACACCTGGTCTGAAATTCAGAAACTAGTTAAAAAGAAATGAGAAACAGCAATTCAGTAGCAGATTATGATTTAGAGGCCAAGAGTTCTCTAAAGCTACTATTCTCAAACTACATGCTATAACGTATACCAAACGGCCGAACGTATACCAAAGGTACCAAAACAATAATGTATTAGAATTAGCTAATATATGTGAAATAGTTAAAGAACACGTAAAGGTACTAAGATTCCTTTACTCGCAGCTGCCGAAACTTTAAGAGCTGTCCTTGTGTGCCTCGAGGTGCGACCGATCATCTACCTCCACGGGTCTCACACTGGGTCCCACGGTACCCTGAAGTATTATGAGAGTAACAAAATAATAAAAGGTTTGAAAATCATTGCTCTAAACCTTTCACTCTAACAAAACCTTCATCATACACAGTTTAACAAGTCTAACAAGTGTGTGTAACCATACAACTATATACATTGAACAGCCTTCACATTATGATCATCCTATTAATAATATGTAGGACCACCTTTAGTCATCAAAACCATCAGCACCCGGAGTGTCATTTACTCAATAAGTTGTTAATACATGTCTGAGGAAACTGGTACCAAGCTCACAAAAACTGGGCCTGCAATTCCCGGACATCGAGAGGGGGTAGAGTAGCAGCATGAATTTTGTTTTCCAAGTGGGACTACAAATGATCTATTGGATTTATGTCAGGTGAATTTGAAGGCCAAGACATGAATTGAAAGTCATTGGAATGTCCTTCGAATCAATCTCTGACGATTCGACCCTCATGATATGGTACATTATCCTGTTGGTAAACACCTTCCTCCGCCAGAAATACTGTTGTCATGAATGGGTGAACCTAGTCTGCAACGATATTTTCGTGGCACACAGACGTCAGGGATTGTTTTATGGTGATTATGGGTCCTAATGTGCTCCATGAAAACATTGTCCACACCATAATACCCCAACCATCGGTTTTTCTCCGTCAAAATATGTACCCAGGAGCCAGGGTTTGCTTTAGAAATAGGCATATTCTCATAC
>JAGEOH010000658.1:30000-34074 GCA_032207245.1 Pardosa pseudoannulata | reverse complement strand
GGACTTTCTAGAACCGTTTATGCTCTCCGTGGGTTATATAAGAAATGTCGCAATTATGTCTAAATTAAGTCAAAAAAATCCTGACAATTCCGAAATTTTAATAACTTGGGCACTGTAGAATTATTGTTGTAGAAATGTTGATGTTGTTAAATATTACACCTCTCTTTTAAGCCGCCATAACCTTTCACCGGTTCTTTGGTAGAACTATATGGCGGCAGACATAATTCACTGTATTCACATGGTAGGCTCCATCATTTTAGAACAGAGGTGAATGCAAATTGACGAATAGAAAAGAGTCTTCTTAAATGAGTAGCTTAAAAGATATTTTATTTATTTTCTATTCCTTGCTGACTTTGTCAGAAAAATACCCGTTCTCGACATGACAAAGAAAAGAGCAAAATGGCTAAAAAAAATACTCGTTTTTTCTTAAATGATGTGGGTGATCTCTCCCCCAATTTCGGATAAAATGATGCCCACTCAACACCGCACATGGCGAGGTCAGTGGAAAAATCCGGCCAGGGAAAACCCAAGAAGATCGCCAAAACGTAGCGTGAGTAGGAAGAACAGCCTAGGAATCTTATGGCGCCAAGCAACGCTCAAGATGGACAAATGGTGAAAGATGGGGAGAGCAAAACGGCAACCAGCGGATGGTCAGCGTGGGAAGATTCAAGGTGACTTGGACATGGACAAGCCCCATTCCATAAAATAAGTGGTCAGGAAGCCGGCAATTCCTAGCATTCCCTTTTAAATAGAATGTGGCTATACCACAGGCACCGCGATGAATCTTGAAAATTCGGGAAGCCAAGATGATGAGTCTAAAATTTGACCAATAATCCAAAGGCATATTTCGTGCCAACAGTTAAGATTACATTTACGACTGTGAATTGTTGTGTGTTTTATAGGAAGTAGCATAGAAATTATATAGGTCTCTACCAAAGGCTGTGCGGTGAGCAGTAAGGCATTTAGAACACTTTCCCACTTACCGACAAGACAGAGATAAATCGTAGACAATAATCGCTGTTCGACATCGACATCTACTGTGAGGAGCTACCAGCTTTCACACTTCCCGGTGAGCCACGGTAGCTCAGTCGGCAAAGACAATGCTCTCGAAACTGGAGAGTTGTGGGTTCGGATCCAGAGCCGGCCTAAGATCTACCGTGTTCGTTAAAAGTGACTGGGGTACGTAAAATAAGTTAGTGGTCACCATGTCCTGCAAGTTTTCAATTAATACTCTGGGGAGGAAGAACAAGCGTATGGGTCTTCTGCTTGGTTCCTACTTTAAATTTACGAGGACCCACTTGAGCAAGTTGTACTTTCAGCCTTGAGGTGCTCGTTCAAAAGAAATTCCCTTTGGCTTAAAACGAGTAGCCTCCGACTGAATCGTGCTTGGTTTGACCAAGTGGAAACAGCAACAATAACAACAATTCCCGATTGAATGACGATTTTGTACTCATCGAATAGCGGATATCGCTTATCGGCCAGTTTTTCACGCATTCAGAACGCGCTATTGTTTCTTAATCTGTCCGATATTTTGAGAGCTCTGGCTACATTCTTTTTTTTTGAGTAATATATTATACTTTTTGTACTCCATTTGTTAATCAGATCATTCTATTTTTAAATTCATTATTTATAATATTTAAATTCTTAGATTCCTTACTCATTAAATTCCTTACTCATTCTGCTCAGATTTCAATGTTGTGTTATTCTCACTTGCTTTCAATCCATTGTTATAATCAAACGTTTAAACTTTAATTTAAAACAAAATTATACCGTAGATTTGTTATTATTATTATTTGAGTGTTACATTTGTTATACTAAATTCTCAGCTGCAACAATAAGTTAAATAAATCACATACTGTTGCTTTTGAAAATAAGTTACTGAGTGTATTAAATTATGATTTAAGAATATATAATAAATTTAAAGAGGTAAAGTATCTAAAAAATAATCCAATAAATGACAATAATTAAAATTAAATAGAATTGAAGAGGATAGTGAAGAGGACAAAATTAGTTACACGAAATTGAAAGAGAGCAATTAAAATGAAAATTCGTTTTTATTTTTATTTTTTCATAAATTTAATTTAAATATTGTTTTTTTCCTAATGCAGCTGGCAATACAGCCACTATATGCCTTTATACCAATACAAAGCCCTGCGAAACTGGTACTCATTTAGTACCACCCGAGAAGCACGTGTAGCTTAAGGTATGCTACGTACGCAATTAACATTACCCCCGCTTGGTCCTCCTTAATTAGATGCCCGGACCAAGCAAAAGACCCCCAGGCTTGGCCTGACACCCCAGAGGTATTGTTTGAGGACTTAGAGGATACTGTGAGCACGGACATGCTTTATGTGCCGCAGTCACCTTTAAAGAATACGGCGGATTGTGCACCTAACCCATAAGTTTACAAAACATGTGTCAGGATTTTAGCAGAGTTAAGAGAGTGACTGATAAAGTCACATTAAAATTTTTAAAATGGTACAGTAAAACATGACTCCGGAATTCGAACCGGAGAAGAAAAAATGGAATGTATAACGTCAGCACCAGGCCAAAACGGTTTCCAATAATCAATCTTATGACGAAAAACAACACTGAGCCAAAGTTAAATTAGCACGCGGTCGATGCAAAATATAAAAAAGGGTTAAAAAACTTAATTCTGAAAGGAAATTATAAAGTGAGAAGAATGGTAATTAATTTGAATTTTCCATTCAGTTGTATTTGTTAACTACCATACTATAAACAAAAACCTTCAATTTTGTACCTTTCACATGCCTGGTGTCTAGTACTAACATCCAATATTTTTTAAAATTAGTGTAATGACACAGCGTTTTCATTTACTTTTATTACAATAATTACTGAAATGAGTCTAAAAGTTAATGCTGTAGTCATTATAATAACTCGTGCTAGCTTGCCGCCACCTCAAAATAAAACTGTTTCCAAACTTTCACGCATTGGGTTATGATATCAGTAGAGAGTTAAAACCATTAACTATACGACGCAAAACCATTTTGTCGTTTGCATTATTTGCCAGCTGATTTAGACGCTTTCGTGTAAGTGGAAAACCGCTATTACTCTGCAACTAGCAATTTCAGTAATCATCTGACCTTTATTTGTATAAAACATATTTTACGGGCGTAGACTCTGAAGTTGTTGCACCCCTTCTACATGTGTGTAAAACTATAGTACTTAAAAATAAAGTTTTATGATGTTACAAAATGTCTTCTAACATCAGATATTTAAAGCTTATAAAAGTGGGGCTGAAATTTAAGACTCCTACAGTTAATTCGACGGATGATGATACAATGGGGGCTTTTGGTCTTCGGAATCGAAGCCAGTCGGTTCCAATCTCGCTGCTGACATGGTTTTTCGTAGCCATTCGGGATCGGCTTAAGCAGTAGGTCCTGTTTCATTAGAACTTTTGTAGCAGGTATATAGACCGTAGCTCCCAAAACGGAAGGAAAAAAATCTATCATGCATTAGAGTCCCCGTGAGGTGAAGTTTACCACTGCCACTGAATGACTGCTCAGAATTGAAACACGCGTCGTACACTCTTCAAAATGTCCCGAACTTTACCATTCTTGTAGCATCCCTTGAAGCACTCGAGATCCAAATTATGGGACTGCAAACCAGTGCATTCGTAAGACACAACAGAATGCTGCACTGGTATAGATGTAGCCCGAAGTTTTATAATGTGGTACCACATAGAATCTCGGATGTTCACGGTAAACAAAAACGAGATAGGAGGTTTTTTACTAATTCTGTTTTCCTTTTACTAGAGGAGGTTTAGGCTAATTCTGTAACAGTACCACTTGCTGTGGCGCTATGGTAGCGTGTGACCTGCTCGCCTACTTTACTGGGACCGGCATGCTTTATGTTTGTAGATCATCGCTGGGATGCATTAAATTGCTTCCGAAGCTTAAAGGACAACAATTAACATACATTTTCAAGACTGAAAAATATTAAAAGTAGAAAAAAACATATTCTCGGAATCCTGACTCGGAGCCTGGCTTGACATCAAAAACAGGCGTTGCGGTCTCTCACTCCAACCAGAGATATCCCTTCAGGTCGCAGGTT
>JAGEOH010000658.1:0-22500 GCA_032207245.1 Pardosa pseudoannulata | reverse complement strand
TTCTTTCTCCCAGCTATGTTATTTTCACAGTGTATATATTGTATATAGTCGATATAATAAAGTATAGGACTATAAGCTAGTGTTCTTATTAAGTACCCACAAATACAGAGGTGTATATATGTTGCGACTTTACAGCATACACTTCATATGGTGGCAGCTGCTCGGAATCTGCGCCACTTGAACTTCCTGTAAAAATGGCAGTCTTCGCATCCGTGGCATGATGCCCAGATTAATCCTTCATTTAAGGAAGTACTAGTGCGGGAAAGACAGTCCAGTGTGAGAACTTTTTTTTTGCGGACATTGCAAATCGTGGCATCAAACGTAGTTCTGGATCTAGATTCAACAGTGTCGTCAGAGGGACCTGAAGGTGTGCGGGACTATGGAATTCCCGTCCCTTGGTTCGTCGGAGAAAGGCTGTGTTCTTGAGTTCCGGAGAGACCTGAAGTGTGAAACTACTGAACTCCCGTCCCTTACTTTCGTCTCTTGTTTATCAGTGAAGGGCTGTGTGATCTGAAGTATTCTGGACTGAAAGCCGTGTCTGAGTGTATCCAAAGAAAGATTATATCACGGGAAACTTCTACAAACGAGTGAGTACCTCATTTTATTTTCTGAGGCAAGAAGGCAAATTATTTTTATGGTTTTAAATTTTCTGCATAAAAAGCTATAACTTCTTTGCACTACTGGGTCATCAAAGTTGAATAGTTGGCCTTAAAACTTTTTTATTAATGTGTAGTATTTTGTTTAAATTTTGAAAAATATTATTTAGTTAAAAGTATTTCTATATTGAGTTGTTTTATTGTGAATATAATATTATTAGCTCGGAAGCAAGAGGTAATAACTCTCGAAGATTTGGGAATTGAGCCTGACCCACAGATGAGTAAAGTAGATATTTGTAAATTAATATCCAGTAAAAATTACGATGAACAGTTTGTTAAGAAAGCTTTTGAATACATCCAGGAATGTAAAAAAGAGCAAGAAAAGGACGAAAGTGAAAGAATAGAGATAGAGAAGGAGAGTGAATTTGAATTAGAGAAATTGCGTAGAGTGAGCTCTAATAGTTCCCACTAATCTTCCCAGACACCTGAAATTGTAATGAAAAAAAAAATCGGTTCAGGAAATACAGAGATTAATGCCAGCATTTAATGCAGATGAAACGGACATTAGCCTGTATTTAGCCATATTATAACGGCAGGCGTGAAGCAAATAGAAAAATCCGAATGGCCTTCCAAAATCTTAAATTTATTGCTATTAAATATTGGACAGATTGTTTTGAGAGAAAATGAAGATGATAACCAAAAATATGATTTAATAAAACAATTATTACTGGAACGATTTAAAATGAATCCAGAAGCATTTAAGCAGAAATTTACGAAGCACACAAGAAAGGCAAATTATCGATGGCAAGACTTTGCATATGAATTAGAAAATTATTTGGAAATGTGGCTGGATGGCTTAAAAATTGACAGTTTTAAAAATTTAAAGATGTTAATGGTCACCGATTAAATGAAGAAGAAGGTTAGTGCAGACGTCAAGAATCATTTTTTGGATATTTTGGGTGAAATAACTAACCCTTTTGAGCTGGCAGAGAAACTCTATAAATATGAGTCTGTTAGACATAATATAAAAAAACCTGTAATTGATAGGAAGGAAGTTCAGGGGCCAAAGAAATTGGATTAGGTAGATAGGTTGAAGGTAGGGACAATTTGGAGAGGAATGTGAGGGAGACCCGAATAGATACTTTTGGAAAAACAGTCGAAAGAGAAACCCGACCGGACTCTCCCGGTGAGAGAAACAGACAATTTGAGAAGCGGAGACTACACCATTGTTTTGAATGAAATGGTCTGGGTTATATAAGATCAAATAGTCCTAACAGAAAATTAAAGAATTATGAAGTTCTGAATCAACTTTATCTTAAGAGTAGTGTGAAAAAAATGCATGGAGCCATATATGTGGGAAGGAAAGGTAAATGGCCAGCCTATGGATATTCTAAGGGATACTGGTGCTTCCATAGATTTAGTCTGCAAACCTCATGCGGCAGAAAATACGTGGGTAGGTGAAGTTGTCTGGGTGCGTCAACCTTTAGATATGCAATATAAATGTCTCCCTATAGCTCTAGTTCACATGGAGCGAACCTTCGGGGGAATCATCCCTAAACCGGTGGTAGTAGAAAAACCCCTTGATCAAGATCGTTATTTACAAGGGAACCGAACAGCCGAGCTAATTGCAGAGAAGGGTGGAAACTGGACGTGTGAGGAAATAAATGCCATAACGAGGGCTCAAGTTAGAAATCAAAATCCCCTGAGGTGAATGACCATGAACTGTCCATTCTTCAAAATGACACGACCCCGGAGAGCGAGAGTGAAAGTGAACACCCCTTACTGGACATTCCGCCTGAAGGCGAACGGTAGGAAATTCTCATATACTGCTCCTCGGACGAGCTGAAAGAGTTTCAGCGGGGTTGCAGTACGCTAGATACGATCTGGTCTCAAGCAGAGGAAAATAAAAAGAGTGGGAAAAGAGGAGAATATATCATTGAAAATTGAATTCTATGTAAGGTGCAAAAAGATCATTTAAGCGACGAACGTAAGCTGATTGTAGTGCCAATTCGGTATCACGAAAAAACTATGGAATTGTGTCATGATGGTTGGGCAACTCACGTTGGAGTAACAAAGACTTGCGATCGATTAGCACGACACTATTACTGGTCAGGATGTTACCGGGATATAGAAAATTATGTTCGTAGTTGTGATCCATGTCAACGAGAGGGTAAGGCTAAAGACAAAGAGAAGGCACCTATGAAACTTGTGCCTATTATCAGGGAAGATTTTGCCAAAATTAACGTTGATGAGGGGGCTCTTACCTATTAGTGAATCCGGAAATAGACACCTAATAACTGCAATCTGTATGGCCTTTAAATGTCCCAAACCCATTGAAGTAAAATAGATAAGTTCTCTATCCGTAACGGACTCTCTAATTCAAATATTTAGTCGTATTGGGTTCCCCAAAGAGGTACATTGCGATCAAGGTACATGTTTTACTAGTTCCTTAACAACAGGGATTTTTGAGAAATTTGGAATTAAGATTACCCATAGCTCTATAGCTTATCCTCGGTCTAACCCGGTGGAGAGGTATCATCGTACAATTAAAATACTTCTGATAGTACTGTGTACTGACGTATGGACCGAATGGGAAAGACAGTTGCCAGCGGCTCTATTGGCTCTGAGAACGGTGACACATGAATCACCGGGATTCTCTCCATCCGAACTCATTTGGGAAGAATAATAGAACCCCTGAATTGTTACATTACGTACATTGGGCGGAGACGCCTGACGGAAGTACTGCGGTGACTGAGCATCTATTTAAAATTTTGAATACACTGAAGCTAGCACAAGACTTAGCTATTGAAAAAATATAGGAGATGCGAGAGAAACGAAAAAAGTGGTATGACAAGAATATCGTTAAACGGAAGTTTAAAATAGGAGACCAGGTACTGGTTTTGGCCACTGCGAGACCAAATAAACTAGCCGTACATTGGAAAGGATCAGGCGCAGTAGAAGCTGAGATCTCAGAGACAAACTATTTAGTTATGCTAGGGAAAGGAAGGAAAGAAGCTAAAATATATCACGTGAATATGCTGAAAGCGTATTATAAAAGACCTGAGACAATTAATTTCATGGAGAATGAGAAAAAGGATCGGGGAATAGAAGATTCGGATTGCGAAATTTCCCATGTCAGTGACGAACCTGATGTATTTGATGTAGAAGAAATAATTCGGGAGAGTGATTAAAATTCGCGTCTAGGGCTATTCTCTAGGGTCACAGAGCGATTGCTCAACTGCGAGACCTGCTTAAGAGCTATTCCATAGTATTTTCTAACTCTCCGAAGAAAACTGATCTAGTGACCCACAACATTGAATTTACATCAGATATTCCGATAAGGACTAGACAACATCGAGCGTCACCTCGGCAAAATGAAATTTAAAAAAAGGAAATTGTTCGAATGCTTCAGTTAAATATCATCGAAGTTGGCTCATCAGATTATGCATCCCCAGTTGTTTAAATTGAAATACCAATTGAAATGGTGTGAAAGCTGACTGTACTAATCGTCAGCCTGGAGGTAATAGTGTCAGCGTTTAATACCGGCGCTAATTAGCGAACAATTTCAGTGATTTAGAAGCCCTAGCCACACTGTACCCAGTACCTACGCATCCTTATTGTGTGAATGTCATCTCAGCACGAGATCCCAGAATATTTAGAAATCTACTGATTCTGTACATAGCTGTACATAATTTATTCACCTGAATAAAATATTTAGTCCAGATTAAACAGTTTTCTAGCCTCTTTCATTGACGGCTTCGCCTACCATATCTCCAGTACTTTACAAAAAAGGCAGTTGGTTATTGAGGCTGGAGGGTATAGAAGCATGATTTTCTCTCTTCCAGTTACTTTATTTGTACCTTGTATATATTATATATAGTCGATATAATAAAATCTAGGACTTTAAGCTAGTGTTCTTATTAAGCCCCCACAAAAACAGAGGTGTATGTACGTTGCGACGTTACAATATATATATATATATATATATATACATATATATATATATATATATATATATATATATATATATATATATATATATATATATATATATATATATATATATATATATATATATATATATATATATGAAAATTTATATTTTATTGCCATTGATAGGAGATTAATTGTAGAAGTAAAGGGTTTTGATAAGATTTTATTTTCATAATTAAAAATATTAGTTTTAATGATGCTATGTAAGAAACGATAATATTATGTTTAAATAATGAATAGTATGTAATGTGACATCTTTAAAATAATATAAAATAAATAATAATATCATAGTCAAGAAAGAGTTCTAAAGCTATAAATAAAAAGTGCAGGTTCCTGTAAAAGAAAACATATGGTGAAATAACAAATTGCAACCTCTCAATATATATTGTAGAGTACTCAACTCTAAGTGAGCTGGAAAAAGAATAGCGGAGGCCTACGTACAGACTAAAGATCTTTATTAGAAACACAAAATGTTAAATTTATGATTAAGACACATATGAAATCAAGATGTTATATACAGTGAATTGATGAACGTGGCAGAAATCAGCCTTGCTAATCGTCACTGGTTCGAGTCTCCGGCACGGAGAGAAAAAGGGGCAGAGGACACTCTCATCACACTGGGCCATGAACTCTGGTCTTTTTATACCGTCGTCCACCCGCAAATTTCCATCTCAGCTGATCGGACTCCTGGTTGATGACGTGGCGAAGAATCGCTTGGTAGAACTGCTAGCCGGACAGGTGTAAGCCAAGTTCCAATGAACTCATGGGAGTTCCCATTGTGACGCCTTCAATATTCTCAAATGAGAGATAACGTGAAGAATGGATCACAGTCAAAGAATAAAATTGGAAATTCACTTTAATTCTGGATTAAATACGGTTATTTACAAAGGAACGTTAATTCCTAAATCATGTAGAACTGCAAAGGATGGTTGCCGATAAAACTTCCTCACGACAATCACAGTCGAAAGAAAAACAAGAGAATTAATAATCTCTTACAAATTTGGAGGCTTTTCAGGGTGCAATCAAACCCAATTTATCCCCCGTTCGGTATCGAGATTCTGCCGCTCCCTATATGAGCGGACTTTACGAATCTCCCGAACTAGCTGTCGTTGGTAAAAGGCGAAAGCCTCCACGAGGTCAACACACCTCCGAAAAAAATGACGAAAAGCTCTGAGTCACAAAATTGTAGGCTTTTTATACCTGGGGGGTCAGTTACGGTCCCGCCACTGTTTTCTTTCTCAGTTAAGATCCCAGTTACATGAAAACTCCAGCTAAAGTTACAGTTATACTTTTCAGCTGAATTCTCATTCGCTGGCTCTCTCTTCACGGAATTCCCGAGAATTCATTAACGAGATCCATCAGGGGCGTATTCGTCTATTCAGTCCTATTGTCAAGATCCCCGACTCTACGACGCCACGCTATTGTCCAGGTACAGGTGTACTACGATCAGCTGTTTTGGCGCGTGCTCGGACAAAAGGGAGTGCACACCATCAATGGAGAGCAATCTCGATGTTCTATAAGACATCATTCTTCGATGTCTCTGGACAGACCATTGAAGAATATAGCTGCTTCCCTTACAATAGAGGGTTTTTGTCATGAGAGACTCTTTCTCCGGGATGCCATTGAAATCGACACTGGAAACACTTCACCTGCATCCTAATGAATTTCTCAGGCAGAACGATTGAAATGGTTCTCGGTGTTAACAATCCATTATTCAGCATCCTATTCTGCACGAAACAATGTCCTGTCACAAGATAAAGATGAGCTCAATTCAAGTGTACACAAAGGACGCGTTCAACATTTTCTACCATATGCGGTTTTTTTTTCACAGTAGTAGATAACAGTTGGGCTAAAAAATTCGTAGGCTAACATAAAAAATTTTTTTTGATAAAAATTTGATTTTATTATTGAATGTTGTTACCTTCAAGGCCGATACAAGGATTATAGTGGACGTAGAATTTTTTTATACTATTTTTACTGTACGATTTGTATTTAGTCTCAAAATAGGCCTCAATTTCGGCGATTAGTTCTTCATCGGCGCTAAATTTCCTTCCAGCGAGCATTCTCTTGAGGTATGAGAACAGGAAAAAGTCGCTGGGGGCCAGATCTGGAGAATATAGTGGATGCGAGAGCAATTTGAAGAAAAATTCATGTAATTTTGCCATACTTTTCATTGACTTGTGACACGATGTATTGTCTTGATGAAACAGCCCTTTCTTCTTCTTCAAATGGGGCAGTTTTTCCTCAATTTCGTCCTTCAAACGCTCTAATAACGCTATGTAATTGTTGTTGGTTGTTTTTTTCCTTTTCAAGATAGTCAATGAATATTATACCATGAGCACCCCAAATTACTGATGCCACAAACCTGCCGATCGTTGCGTCTTTCCACGCTTTGGAGTTGGTTCATCAAGTGCAGTTCACTCGGCTGACTGTCGATTAGACTCTGATGTAAAATGATGGAACCATGTTTCATCCATTGTCCCATATTGACACTTACATTCGTGTTTATTACGATTAAACAGCTTCAAACACAGCTCAGAATTATAAATTCGTTGTTATTTTTGGTCGATTGTTAGCTCGCGCGGCACCCACTTTTCTTAGAGCTTTCACATACTCAAATATTCTTTTACGATATGTCCAACACGTTCCTTTGATATCTTTAGAGTCTCAGATATCTCGATCAACTTCACTTTAGAGTCATTCAAAATTATTTTGTGGACTTTTTTTATGTTTTCTTCGGTAACAGACTCTTTGTAGCACCCACTGCGTGGATCGTCGTCGGTGCTCATTTCGCCTCGTTTAAACTTAAAAAATCACTACTCAACGGTTGATTTTCCTGGTGCAGAGTCCGAATAATGTTTATCAAGCCAAGCCTTGGCTTCAATAGTAATTTTTTAGCTAAACAGTCATGCTTTACTAACAGTATGATTATTTAATTCGCTGAATAAACTGCCGGTTCATTGGGAGTATTCTCTAAGTCTCTCGCTCTGTGGACCAGTATTGTACATGCAAGTGTTTTCATGTATAATTCCATTCTCTAATCTTACCAGAGAAACATGTCGTTTTTTTAGATCTTAAATAAATATTAAGTTCCATTGTGGAGTCAACGTTCTTTTTATGAGCCATGACTGCCATTTACTGCTTCTCATTGCCCAGTCAGTCCGGGCAATTAAAAATAATAGAGGTTTGATTTCACGTGTGACCGGCGAATTACTTTCGTCTTATGTATATTACAAAGATTCCCCTTTGTCCGAGCATGCGCCAAAAAAGTTGTTCGGAGTACACCTGTTTACCAGGACAATAGAGTGGCATCGCAGAATCTGGGATCTTGACAATCTCACTGAATAGACGAATATTCCCCTGATGGATCTCGTTAATGAATGCTCGGAAATTCCTTGAAGGGACAACCAGCGAATGAGAATTCAGCTAAAAAATATAACTTTAACTTTAGCTGGAGTTCTCAAGTAACTGGGATCTTAACTGACCCCCAAAACAATTGGCGGGATCGTAACTGACCTCCCCAGGTATAAAAAGCCTGCAATTTTGTGACTCAGGCTTTTTCGTCATTTTTTTACGTAGGTGTGTTGATCTCGTGGAAGCTTTCGCGTTTTGTTATCGGAGCCAGCTTTCTAGTTTGGGAGATTCGTAAAGTCCACTCATATAGGGACCGGCAGAGTCTCTGATACCGAACGGGGGATAAATTGGGTTTGATTGCACCCTGAAAAGCCTCCCCACTTGTAAGAGATTATTAAATCTTTTGTTTTTCTTTCGAATGTGATCGTCGTGAGAAAGTTTTACCGTCAACCATCCTTTGCAGTTCTACATGATTTGGGAATTAACATTCCTTTGTAAATAGCAGTAGTTGATCAAGAATAAAAGTAAATTTCCCATTTTATATTTCACTGTGATCCATTCTTCACGTTACCTCTCTCTCAAGAATATTGAAGGCGTCACAATATATATATATATATATATATATATATATATATATATATATATATATATATATATATATATATATATATATATATCTGTGTGTGTGTGCAATCAAGAAAATCTAACGCGGTCAGTTACATTTGATCCTACTCTTTTTTTACTCTTTTTTCCCCTATTCTAATTATTTGCCAGAGCAAGGATAAATTTATGCAGCTACACTGATGGATAACGTTGCAGTCAGGCCACAATAAAGAGATTTGAGACCATCTTATATCTTTATTGAGGAGCTGCTAAAAAGAAATCTTTGCCAGTCAACGGCAGACAAAGCAATGATAAGAAAAACACTCTGCTGGAACAGAGGTATTCCTCACAGCGATACAGATAGAGAATTCCCAAGGGACAAGAAACTTAGTAAGCAAATTTAACTGTTGGATTAGAGGGAAAAAAGTGAGCCAACTGCTGGTGACACCTGAAAAATGTGTTGAATGGACAGAAAATTTACATCTATTGCACAAAGAGCTTATGAAATGTGTTAGAAGAATTTTCAATCGAGGACACTCGTTTAATTAAGACATTTTGGGGCTAGGAAAAAAGATTTTGAAAAATTAGAATGGGAGAGAGGAAGTTTTTAAAGAAATATTAAAGTGAAGTTATTTGGATATATTACTTAAAATATATATGAAATGGTACAAGAATTTTGGATCGCATACACAATTGAAGAAAGACTAAATATTAGAAAAACCGAAGATTTTAGACGTAGATTTCATTTATATTGATTTTTCTACCTGATTTGTGCATTTTGTAGACACACCATAGAGAATAGAGAGCAGTCGATAATTAAGGCAGTAGCATTTATTTTCGGGGAAACAAAATAAGACATTTAAAATTTATAATAAATGTGTGCACTCCGCCCGCTATTATAGTTGAGAAGCAAGTAAAGAAAGGTCCAAAAATTCATAGCTTTGTATATTAAGGAATTTGATGAACACACAGAGAATTACATGTTTCTCTGTGTGGTTCATGCGTGTTCCATGCAGTGTGATTTTTCTAGCAATGTTAGCCTCGTACTTTATCTGTCCTTGATTCAAATGCATTTGCTGAATTAAGATGAAACATCAAGTAAAAAACTGCCTAGTGTTTCAATAAATACCTAGTTATTCTATGAAATATTGGATTTCACAAACGTTAACATGTACACATCATTACTATGTCTACACACCCCGTTTAGAATCTGTTAATCCTACCCATTTTTGCCAAAAAATAGCAACCTTAATTAAACCTCAAATTACTGTAAATAATCTCTTATGAGATCCCTTACAGAAGCAGAAATAAAATATCTTTAAATTTCAGCAAATCACGAATTTAAATGTCTCGATGAATTTTTCTCACAATGAAACTTTTTGATTTAAGGTTCTTATAGCGATTTTCAAGTTTTCCTAAATATAATTAGAGGGAGAGGGGAGAAGTAAAAAATATAAATTTAGCAGTTGTAGACAAATTGTATTTTTTTAAATTTAAAAATAATATAAAAGTATACCTTAAATTTTTAAAAAATATTTTTATGATTGGGATTTCATGTCTGCCACCAACGGTAGAGGAGAACCAGCTGAGGACTTTGCTATACATCCTGTGTGCTTTTTAAAACTCTTTCTTTCTCTTCAGGATTGCCCGAAATAGTAGGAGGAGAGAAGCGAATACGACAAATCATAAAACTAGTGGCATTCTTAGTATGTCTGGTTGGATTTCTGTACCAATCTGGCGAATTTCTAAGGTTGTATTTCGAATATCCCACGATTGTCAACAAGGAAGACATTTATTACGATAGCATAGAGATGCCAGCCATAACTATTTGCAATCGCAACAGGTATAGTAATGAGTGTTTTTTAAACTTTTGGATTTCTAAACAATTTCTAGGTTTTAGTAATTGAAGTTTCGTTTTCTGAACAATAACCTTTCTAGCTACGAATATTGGGGCACAAGTCATGGCAACTATTTTATTTCTTGAAGTTACAAGTATGATCAGAAAATGTGACATATACAGACGAAAAGATAAGGTGTTAACTACATGTGTGGACAATGAATAACACTGAAATATCGTAACACATTAATTTATTAAGGTAAGTATACACGGCAAAGTGGCCTTCACTATGCAAAACAATGACAACACAGTACACATAAAAATGTCATGACAAATCTGGGTCTAAAGACTATCAAAGTAGTCCCCTGCTACAGTCACCACACTCTGACAACGATGTGGGAGGCTCTGAATACCATCAGTCTCAACATTTGCCGTACCATGCATGAATCGGGTCACCTGTTGGAGCACAGCATTAGTAATGTCCTCTCGAGTAGCAAACCGCGTACCACGTATTGGTTCCTTAATATTGCGAATGAGATCAAAGTCACAGGGCCGAATGTCTGGATAGTACGGTAGATGATCCAATTCTTACCATCCCCAACGTCACAGTAGCTGCCCTACACACTCTGCTTAAGGTGGTCTTGCATTGTCATGCAGGATTATTGCACTGTTCACAAAGATCCGGACGCCACGTCATATCTGCGCACCAGGAAGTCCCTGTAGTACTGTGCGGTCACTGTTCTGCCATGAAGAACAAAGTGGCAAATAATGACACCACTGACGTCATACGCGGCTATCACCACCAATTTGACTGGGGAATTCTGATGGAAATTCGGCCTCCTTGGTGATCCTACATGTCGTCACTCTGCGGACTGACGTTTCGATTCTGGTTCATATGGCCTTTCCCAAAAGTCATTGATTCGTGATGATAATTGATCACCGTCCTTTTGCAAGGTGGTTGGAGTATATTGCATAGTGCACCCACCTTTGATCTTCCGTCAGTGCATGCGGTACCCACCGCGATGCGATTTTTCATAGGTGCAGCTCATTACGCAATATCCTGTGGACGGTGCGTTTCTTGATGCCACTTTCTCTCTCTAACGTCCATCTCTAGCGTCCATCTTCTGTATTCATCCTTGACCTGATAGATGGTGGCACGTGACACGTCTGTCCGCTCACTGACTGGTCGTTCCAAACGTTGCTCATCACTGGTTGACACATGTCCTTGGTGATATTTTCCTACCCACCGTACGGCATGGTAGGGAATTATACCCAGGGGCTACTACTAATTTACTGTGACATTCCATCTCATTTCTCCCTCGGAGACCGGCTATTTTGATGTAAACGCGCTGCTAAACACACGTTAAGTCCATCTCGCACGACACTCACCAACTGACTGATTTCACAATCCTCGCTGCGCTACTAACAGCTATCACAGAGCTATCTGTAGTTCTGCATACACACTGTGCTTGCAGAACTTCCACACGACATATATACGTTTATGATTAGTTCACATATCTACAAGAAAAAAAATAAATGACATGATTTATGGCCCAACCGTCGTATTTTTATTCCTTTACCACCGTGTTTTAGATTTGTAATACCTTTAAAAAATTGTGCTACTCAGATAAAATCTCCCTACCTAAGTTCTAGGCTTCAGGTAACTGTTGTTTTTTCCTGTTGTTTAATTAGTTTTTGGTATCTCTTCGGAGCAAAATCAGTAAAAGCACAAATATATTTTATCTTTTTATTGCTTTGTATCAACTGTGTTGTAAATCTGCAATACCCTAAAGAATTAATGCCATTTAAGGCAAATTGTTATACCAAGATCCTACTTTTCAATAACTTCTTTTTGCTGTTGTTTCCGTAGTTTCGTTATATAAACAATTACTTCTGCACGAAATCCATTATAAACTGTACATTTCCTTTTATATTAATCAACAGTGTCCACTATGTCGAAGATATTCAAAACATTAAAGAAATAATGTTCGTGCGAAACTGTGCTAACATAGTTCTAGGTTACAGAAATTATTATTATTTTTTTTTAACAGTCGTTTCCGTAGTTTCGGTATCTAAACAATTACTTATTCAAGAAATCAAATCGACTGGATGACTTAGGCCGCTTCAGGGTACAACATACGTATTCAAGAAATCAAGTAAAACCAGTCCATTTCTTTCTAAATTAGTCATCCATGTGTTGGAGATCTATCTGTAAAACACGAATGAAAGCATGCTATTATTGCAAAACTGTTTTACCTTGGCTCTAAGTTTCAGTAAATGCTGTTTTTTACTGTTGTTTCTGTTGTTTCATTTCCTGATCAATACATTCTGAAGGAAAGTGAGTAAAAAAGTTCAAGTAAATTCTTTTTTTTTAGTCATTTGTGTCCACTGTTTTGCAAATTTGCAACACACTAGAGTCATCATTGGAGTTAGGGGAACACGTTCTATCTTGATCCTAAGTCTCAGGAACTGTTTTATTATTTTTTTTTTCTTTTACAGCCGTTTCCATAGTTACGTTTCCTTAACAAGTACCTTTCGTGCTATTTTATGAGCTTGTATGCATTATGTTGCAGATCTGAGTTAAGTCGAGAAATATCAAACTGGTAATAGAGTGGACTCTGCTTAATGTTATCAATACTGGATTCCTGGTGAATTAGGGTTAGCAACTTCCTCACTTTTCTAGCATTTGATGCCATAACCTCAAGCCTTATTTTCTCCTTTTAAGAGCAAGCGATTAAATTTATCAATTTGTCACATAATAAATAGGCAAAAGTAACATTTTTTTCTAGCATTAGGACGTCATCCTTTGAACCATCTCATTCAATCATTTCTTATTTCAAATTATTTAAATATCCCCTGCATTATTTTCATACGTTTCATCACTGAACTTAGATATGACGTAAGTAAATTTCTCTTATATTTGGCTTAAATAATAAATTACGCATATATGTGATAATTTTCAATTTAATCATCGATTATTTTGTTTTGCAATGAAAATTTTACCACCAGTATCGACAACAAATTCTATCTACCTCCAGTGTGTAGTGGAAACGATAGTTTTATTCCTTTACTTCCAGTAATTACTATGGCAAAATTTTGGGAAGAACTTAACGGTAATTTAGACGTAGCTAAGAAAACTTTGAAATATCTTTCTAAATGAATTCAAAGGGATTCTAAACTGCATTCACAGTATCGGGAGACTTTAGAGGAGTATGAAGATAAACCAATTATTGAGCTTATGCCAGATAATTCTCAGCCAAAAAACAACACATTTTTTTATCTACCTTATAGGGTACTTTACAATTCTGGAAAATTAAAAAGTTTACAGATCCTGTCAAATGACGAGCTTTATGTTAGTTTGTAATTAATAATTACATATAAATTACTAATGATAAATTTCCTTTAATCCTTTGATGCAGCAATATTATTTTAAACAGTTTCAACATTTAATATAAATATTAATTTAGGAGTTTGTTATATTTTAAGATAGTAATTTCTACAATAAGAGAAGAGGTCTTATATTGAAAATTACAAACATAATTATAACTGATTAAAAAATGATTAGATATTTTATTATTGTTGAAAACTGAAAAAAATTAACGTATGAGAAATACCCACACATGCATACATGTATGTATGTATGTATGTATGTGTATGTATTTGTGTATATATATATATATGTATATACATATAATTATTTTATATATATATTATATATCTATCTCTCTCTATATATATATTATATATATATATATGTTCTGCGAATATATATATATATATATATATATATATATATATATATATATATATATATATGTGTGTGTGTGTGTGTGTGTGTGTGTGTGTGTGTGTCAGGTTCCACTAAATGACACTAGAGTTCTGAATACATTTTCATAACTTTATTCAGATCTCAGAGCACACTACTCATCAATCATATTCAATGGTGTCTTACACTGGCGCCTAACTTTTAACAAAAGCAGGCTTAGATGCCTCGGGTAGCCACAGCTGTATCTGTGGAATGTGCACACTGCTCTCTGCTCAGATCACTGTGTGTGAGCCGTATTTATGTGACTAACTCCTTACGCCGCGTCACTCTCAGTAAATACTCTCTCTTTGTCTCTCTCTCTCACACACACACACACACACACATATATATATATATATATGTCATAATATCAATATCTAAGCTCTAAAGTCTATCAAAAACTATCCCTTTTATCCATTTATTATTCTAAATCTTAATTTCTTCTCCCTATATTAATCATATTTTCCCAGCCATGCAAGTTGAAAGAGGAAGTTTTTATTTCTTCAGTCGAACCCGAAATTCTTTAATTCTCAAAACAAAAAATGATATTGATGGCATTTTAAATGGAAAGCAATCACTCTCTGACGAAAATGTGTAACGATCAGCAATAATGCTCATCTGAAACGCCCCACTTTGGCAGATGTCTCTAATCAGAGGTTACTCTCTCTAAGCATTTAACTGTTGCCTCAGCATTTTTCCACGACACTAAACCACACTTGGTATTCGGTCGTGTCTCGCAAAAGGTTGGCATTAGAGAGAGCGTTCTGACACCGTCCGGTTCTAGATGCCTCTGGATTGTGTCCGATTTTGGTTTGGTTTGGTTTGGTTTGGTTTGGAGCACTACGGTCTACTGTTTTGCACACGAGGGCTAATGAGACCGGGACCTACAGTTTAAAGCCGATTCCGAACGGCTACGAACATCCATGCCATAGTGGGATTCGAACCCACGAACTCTGTTACCGACGATCAGCGCCCTAACCAATCGGCCAGCGTTCGGCTGTGTCCGATTTTGAGGAGATGAAATAAAGATTATGATCGGACACAACGACTGATGTGTTTCTTCTGGACAGATGTTTAGATTGACTCTTGGCAGCCCTGTATGCTCGGGCTGAGAAAAATAATAGGAACAAATTTAAAATGGGTTTTAAGTGTAAATTTTGAGGCTGGTTTGTTCCCCATTGTTGCACACACACACACACACACACACACACACACATATATATATATATATATATATATATATATATATATATATATATATATATATATATATATATATATATATATATATATATATATATATATATATATATATATATATATATATATATATATACGTGTAAACTATTATCATGGAATGAAAAACCTATAAAATGTAGAGAGCACAGATGAATAGTGTTTGTTTAGTTCATTTATTCAATGCTCCCACCCTTTTCCTGTTGTCTCGGCAGTGAACTCGGCCCTCAAATCAGAGGTGACTCCCAAATGGAATAGGAAATTTATTTTACGTTCCATTCTTTAATGGATTTTTTAAAACAAAATATCAATCTCCTGGATTATTAAAAACTGTGAACTAATCACTAGCACCAGCGAAAAGATAAAGCTTATATTTTGTACTGCAAACAAACTTTTTGAAATTATTAAATCTAAATTTCAAGCTCAAATAATAATAGCTTCACTTTCAATAAGTGATTTCTCATAACTACAAAGCTATCCTTTTGTTATAAATTCGTTTTACTATCTATTGTTATTTTTAAATTCACAATGTTTTTCAAGTTGTTTGTAACGCTCTTCAGTACATAATAGCACCAATTCAAATATCCGAACCTTCAAGCGTTTGTTTCATATCACTTCCGGAGCTAGACTCCTGCTTGGGGACCCCACCTTCTTTCTCCCAAGATTAGTTGTGTAAAAGTACCTTGTTCTTAATATTATTTTGGAACCCAATTAACATCCCCAAATATAGGGCTTTGTTTTAGATTTGGTTAGTTTTTTAAACCTTTTTCAGCTAGCTTTAACCTTTTTCGCTTACTTTAACACTATAAACGGCTAACATGATACTACCTTCTTCCAGGAATTTGTTTTAATTTAATTGTTTTAATTTATTGGACATTTTTAAAGAAAGACTCATGATTATATTATTTTCTCTCTTTTTTTTGTTTTACTATTGAGAATTGAACTGTTCCGTGGTAAATATCTCAAAGCCTAATCTTTAGGTAAGGCTGTTTACAACCGAGGGTTAAAAAAACAAATCAGTATGTGTATTAGTAAGTTTTATTTTAGCTTCTTCATTAATATATCGTATGAGCGCAAAAATATTTATATTTCTTAAATCCATAGCAATCCATTCTAGGGCTAAATTATTGCAATTACGATGGAACGGATGCACTTATGTTATGAAAACGGCGTAGAATTTATCGAAAAAAAAAACGTTTTAGCCCATTCTAATTGCATAGGACTTGTCTAAGGTATTTTCATTAATTGATTCAAATTACCAAAAAAGTCTTTACATTTTCTAATTATAAATTTAAATAGCATTTTTATTAAATTTTGGAATTTCAGATGTGCTATATCGTTTTAATGATGGACATAGAATTGTCAGAAAATCTATAACATAGACAGAACGGTATTTCGTCCGACCATTGGAGAAGGGGGGGGACTATTTTAAGTTCTAATCAATTTTTTTGTTATAAATCTATAATGATGTTAAAAATTTAAATACCTCTATAAAGTTCGGTTCTTCATTACTACAGTAGTAAGCAGACGGGGAGCCCTCAGAGATGTTTTTACCCAAGGCCACAATTAAGCTAACTAAAGTCCTGATCTCGCCGCATGATCAATTTTTCATTGGTCGGTATTCTCGTTTCTGATTGGATGTTCTGCATTTGTCAGGATCTCATTGAATATCAAAACTACTCATTCTTGCACTATACTCTGTGTAAACTCAATAGGCACTTCAAGGTCACTGATTTTTCCCCGATGACCAACTGTAACTATGGTAACGACAGTTGGGGAATGACTTTACTCTTTTTTACCACTGTGTTAAGGGGTGTCATGCATCGTGTGGGCTCTCCGTGCGTGATGAAAATATGTTTATTTAGACTACACTTTGAAGAATACTTAATATTTTACACAAAATTTTATGAGTAATTTCAGACCTGTTTCTAAGTTCTTAAATTTAAGATATAATCCCATTTCATAAAATTACAATTCAAAAATTGTATGTTATATTCTAATCCGTAAGTTTTAAAAAATTCTACTGAAAAAGTAAATCTAATTCTTTTTTTCTCACACAGTTGCATTATTTACAGATATAATATCATTAAGATGATTGAATATTTCGCTAATTTTAAGGAGTAATTAGTTATAATTTCTCACTATTTTTCTTCATATTTGTATGATTCTTTTAATCTAAATATCAAAAGTATTTCTTAATAATTAATTTATTCAATAGAATGTAGTTTTGAAATTCCTTAAATTTAAGTTGTATGTTAATAAGTATATTATGAAGTTATGTGGACCATAGTATTCTATTCCAAAATTGTACTGTATTAATTATTTTATGATTTTATAAGAATTGAAAGAGGTCTTAATGCAATAACAATATTTTGTATAATTTTATTATGTATTTAAAGATTTGTGGTCTGTTGATACATTTTTAGAAAGTGAAAATTTCTTTAGAAGGTAGATTCCTAATGTTTTAGTAAGAATTCTAAATTAAAATGAATTTTTGTATTTTTACAAAAATATCTGTGATTTATTATAACCATTTTATACATATTATTAAACTTTTCTTTGTGTAAATAGTTAACGCATTTATGCACAACTAAAAATTTTGACTTTGCTTATAATAATAAAGCAAGTCTCTGAACGTATTGGAATCAAATCCTCAACTGAAGTGCTGAAAATATGTGTGAATGCATAGGCTTCTTGGTCGCTACCATAGTAACCGATGACTGGGGAAACGAGAAAATGTGACCTTGAAGCGCCAATAGATTTTACATGGAAATAGATGTATCCTGCTGCAAAAATATCTAGTTTTTCTATCCCTAAACTCTCTCCCTTCTAGTTTTTGTGTCCCGTATTTAAGAATCCATCATTATCTTTCAATTTTCACATTTAGTTGTTTACTTTTCCTCTCGCTGCTATTCATGCTCACTGAAAATCTCAGGATTGAAGGGCTTGGCCCACAGAATCCTGTTGACCCATTAAGTGAAGGTACTGAAGTTCATTATATATTTCATGAATTATTTTTATGTTTAAAGAGTATTTGTATCGAATGCAAAAATGTATTTTGTTTTCTATATATAGTAATAAACTGCATTTGGCGTGAGAAAAGTGATGTGTATGTCTTGGCCAACTGCAACGGCAATTTGGCAAAGAAAATTGTTTTGCATCTTGACACCCTTGCACTATATAGCATCTTGCTTTATACTTAAATTTTTCTCATAATAGAATGTTTGCAGATTACAACGTCAGCCATACTGTGAAAAGTTTCCTGAACACTGTGAAAATTGGAAAGACAAGAAGCAGTTTTGCAAATTGTATCCAAATTACTGTCCTAATTATTTTCCTCTGGACAAAACCAGTCATGAAACTGAACAGCTATATAAAGTGGGTATTGGTATCCAAAAATGTAATTCTTTACACTGTTTCATATTAATAAAAACATAATTAACATTTAAGGGGAGTAATCAATTTTTAAGCAACCTTAAAATCTAGAATTTTTGTTGTATTGCGACTTTGCATAACTTTTACTATTGCTGTTTAAATTGAATAAAATTTTCAGCATTTGTTTTTGTATAGTTATTTAATTATATAAATAAACTTAATATTTTCTCTGTTAAACAAGAAATTTTTAAAGAATGAAATGTAAGTGCATATTTCTAAATTTTCAAAATTTTGCTGACACACTGCGCTCAGGCTTACAACGACTCATTTATTTATTTTCATTAATAATTTTTGCACTTTTGTAAACTCATATCATTAGGCATGAATCTCTATCTATCTAATTTTTAAAAGTTTTCAAAACTTTTTCTCCAACACTATAAGTTTTTCAAAAATTTAAAATAGCGTGCAAAAATTTCAATAAAAAATCGACATATACCAAATAAAATTAAAAATCATGAAAAAAGAAGGTAGAGTACACTGTCTATCATTAAGTAATTGGACACTTATGCAAATGACGATATCTGCGATCCTGAGGTACGTTACGGCCTCCGCCGGTATACATCGGGTAGGATACAGTATCGGCATTAGTCGCATGCAAGATGCCGTGAAGTTCGGAGCTCTCTGATTTCGATAAAGATATAATTTTCGGATATCACAGATGTGGCCGATCCTTAAGGGACATATCTAGCGATCTGAAGTATCCAAAATTGACAGTGGCCTAGGTGATTAAGAAGAAGGTGAGCGGTGATTGTCGGAATGTGCCCAGAGTCGGTAGATCAATGAAACTAGGAGATAGAGACCGACGAGTGTTGACCAGAGAAATTCGGAAGAACCGCACCCAACCGATGTCCCTCATCCTCAAGAAGTTTCAACAGGCATCCTGGAGTATTGTTTCAATGAATACCATCCGCAAGGAAGCACATCTGCTTGGTTTTCATGGTCGTGCTGCTGCCCATAAGCCTTTAATCACAAAGTCCAACCGTGCTGCTCGGTTAATGTGGTGCAAAGCACTTTGAAATTGGACCGTAGATCAGTGGAAACGGGTTCTTTGGAGAGACGAATCAAGGTTCACCGTTTATCGTTCGGATTGCAGAGTCTGGGTCTGGCGTCTGTCTGGAGAACGTCTCCTGCCAAAATACATTGTGCCAACAGTCAAGTTCGGGGGAGGTGGAATTATGGTCTGGGAGTGTTTCTCCTGGTATTGGATTCTTGGTCCCCATTCATGGTAGGCTCAACGCCGATGCCTGCACTATTTTGGATGATAATGTGGTTCCTACGTTGTGGCTGTTTTACGGGTTGGACCCCTGTTGTTTTCAGGATAACAATGCCAGTTGTTGTGGTTCGAGGTTAACCAAGGCTTGGTATGGTGCCAATGGAGTTCATCGAATGGACTGGTCTAGAGCCCAGATCTGAACCCTATCGAGAACCTCTGGGACGAGTTGGATCGCCGAATTAAGGGGTGCACTACCCGTCCAAAATCAGCGAAGGAACTTGTATGTTTACTCCAAGCCGAGTGGAAGACAATACCACTAGCTGTAATGCAAAGACTTGTGGAAAGTATGTCCCGGAGGGTTCACGCTGTAATTGCCTCTCGTGGAGACTCTACCACTTACTGATTTTGAATAAAGTTAGTTTTTCTTTTCTATCACAGGTGTCCAAATACTTATTGGTAGATAGTGATTTTAAAATAATATACATAATAATTTTTTATTTAGAGTGCACGCAAGTATAAGAAACATCATTGTGAGTAAAGTTTGAATTTACATATTTAAAAAAAAATCTCAAAATACTTTAAAATTGTCCAGTTGCACATATTATTCCATCTTCTTATAATGTTTTTACTTGTGCAGCAGTTTTAGCTTTTCTTTTTATTGCTCTTAGATCGTCTAATGAACTCATATCCGCAGCAGAAATATGCTGTTGATGATTCTTATAGGAAAATGGTTTAATATTATTACCTATTTTGTAACCAAGTTCACTCATAACCAAGTTCACACTTAGTCAACCAACTTGACCTTCATTAAAAATAGAAACAGCTTTAGTAACAGTTATCTGGACAATATTTGATCCACATCCAAATGTTTGGGTCATGATTTTCATACAAGAGTTTTGTCTCAATGGGATTGGCGTGTATCCCCCTAAATATTTTTTGAGTAAGTGTGGCCTGTTGAGATCATTAAAATTATCTTTTATAGCACTCATTACAGGAGGAGGTATAAATTTTAAAGTTTGTAAGATTGCAGAAGTCTTAATGTACAAATGCTCTAAGTCCCCTACGAATCTTCCTGTAGTTCTAAAAGACAAAATAAGAAGGTTCTATGTCTACAGAATAGTTGTGATAAAATATAGCACATAAATAAGGCTAAGAGAATAAGAGTTTCCTTATATCATTTAAACAATATATTGTTAGTTTATTTGTAATATCATCCGCCAGGATCACTCACTTTTCAACTCTAGCAATGTATATGCATGTGAATAGTAAACAATATGCATGAAAAAGACAGAAGTTATCAGCATAACTCCTGCTGCTGAAAGTAAAATAAAAACCGTAGAGTTTGAAAATGCCATTAGGTTTGAAAAAAAATACATAAAAGTTATGGCAGAAAAACAGTGATGATACAGTTACATTACTGAGTATGCATTTGTGTCAAAGGTAAACAAACAGCAGCTGGTTAATTTAAATGTACAAAATCGTCTATGTTTACATCGTTTCTTAAACAATTTTTCGAGTTCTAAATTTCATTTTTAAACGCGGTTTGATTTAAATGATTCAGAAATGTTAAAATTTTCTAAAAATGTAACAAAAATAAAAATCGATTTTTTAATCTTTAAAAGTAATTTCACATCACCTTAAACCTTTAAAAAATTCAAATTTTCGATTTTTCGATTTTTAAAATTTCTAGATATTTTCGAATCATTTATTAAGTGGTCACAATAATTAAAATTCGAAAAATGTGAAAAAACTATCATTATCGACTTTTCATACCTTCAAAACTACCAGTTTTACAATCATAAGATTTATTAATATAGTTAGAAAATATTCTAATCTTTCATTTTGGAATATAAAAATATTTTTGTTAGAAAGTTTTAAATAAGAGACTATTTGTTGTTAACAAAAATGATATCAAGGCTAAAGAGCATGATTGCTAAAAATATAATTAAGTCTAAGACAAACTTATTGTTTCAAAACATACTATAATATCTCAAAGTAACTTTGAACCTAAAATTTGTTTATGTTTAAGATATATAAATATTTTTTATAAATATATTTGAAAAAAGTGAATTTTTTTCCTTAAAAATTTAAAATTTATTAAAAAATCATTTTTTTGGGGAATTATACAAGAAAATTTCATTTTAATCGGATGAAAATTGTATTGTATATAACTTGTAAAATTTTAATTAAAACTCATTATTTAAAACGTTTTGAGATAACATACATGTTACATGAAAAAAAAAAACATTTGAGTAAATTTAACTTAAAGTTTTGTAAGTTTAAATTTGTTTTCAGTAAATAGCTGAGACGTTTTTATTTTTTGCCCATTTAAGAGTCGCATTACACTTTAAAACAAAATCCATTGAAGTATTCGAATTAGAACCTGTAAAGCTATACAATCTTGGCATTTAATAGCCTAGTTTTTAAT
>JAGEOH010000657.1:0-34097 GCA_032207245.1 Pardosa pseudoannulata | reverse complement strand
TTTTGGCAGATAGTCGATAGAAAATGTAGTATCTGAAAGTGTATTATTCCCAACTGTCCATGGAATACCAGCAATTTGTGGTGCCCCTTCGACATTAAAGAATTGTACAATAGATCCAGCTACTAAATTATTTTTTCCCGTATTAGTGGCAACAGGAGGTTCAGCCGTTGAAATTGCTGTAATATCAATCTCTGGACCATAGGCGTCCTGTCCCGTATTAATAACGGTAAATCCTGTTTTATCCAATGTATTAACCGATACAGGACCAGCAGTACCAGCAGCTCGTAAAGCCTTAGTAGGTGCCCCTCCGCCTCCACCTTTAGTGTACACAATACCTCCACCATCTTCCATACCTCTCCAGAATTCAAACTTGAACCCTTGATCGGCTCCTGCGGCTGCGGCTTGTGTATAGTTAACTACAATTATTCGGCAAAAGGGAGAAATTCCCGTAATGGTATAATCTGCCCCTGTAGATGTAAAACATCCATTTCGTTTTCTCATATCCATTATGCGATCCTCTCAGTTACTCTATATTTGTATACATGTTGTTCTGGGTTAAGTACTCCACCCCAATTCATTTTCCAATAAGTATTAGCACATCTTTCCATTTTATCCATTGGAGGTAGATATTTAAATATTGGTGGATAACCCTTTAAGTCTGCGATAGACATAGCAGCAAGTCCACCGATGAATACCGTATAAACATTGCGTCCCTTAGCAGATGCCTTTTCTTCCACAATTCCACGATTCGAAAAGAAAAATCGAGTATGGCTGACAATTCCTTTCTCAGATCTGAGCAAGCAGTTCTGTGAAGGATAACATTTTTTTTCTGTGAACCCTTTAATAGCTTCAAAAGAAGACGCGATCTTTCTTTGACCTACGCCAATATACGCTTCGGACTGTGGACAAGTACCGATTAGGTTTCTCGCCTCTAATCTATCAAAAACATATATCGCGTTATTTTCATCAAGAAGATCTTCAATTTCTTTAATGTCCGCTTCAGTGGGTTCTGTAGGTCTATCTCCATTTTCCCCATGAGTTCCATTAATTACTGCAATTGCGGAATTAAGAATTTTTAGACTCAAAGAATCCTCTGTATCTTTCATCTGACGTCCACTTAAGATTGCTCTTTCGTTTAGGTCAGGATTTTTCTTGTGGATCTCTTTGATGAGACAGATAGGTTCCCAACATCCGTATTCCTGAGTTGAAAATGTAGTATCTGTCCATTTAGTAGGGCAAGGAGGAGGAGTTTCACAACATCCTGGCAATGGCACATCTGCCGCAGGTTTATCGTGGAAAAGCCTTGTAGTATATTGATTGCCTTGTCCTATAGGTACACTCGTACGACTTGCGAGGAGTGTATAAATTAATTCAGGGCGTCTAACAAGCGTCATTTTGTAGGCAAAACACGCGTAAACGTCACTGAAAATGTCTTCACAACATCCCAAAATTTACCTCATTATTGTAAATGGGACGGAGCAAACTGCATCATTTCATTATAAAGCTGATCTTCCATCTCAGGAGATAATTTGCGACCTTTAACATCGGGAAATGGAGTTTCCGATTTACCCGTTGGCATAGATTGCACTTTTTTCAACTGATTCATCTCACTATCAATTTGTTTCGCTCTTTTTTCTAAGTCTTGATAATCTTCTTCTTTTGCCATAGATTTACCTGTAATTCCGTAATATAACGCTGCCATTTTTTGATATGGGGTTCCCTGAGAACTATTAACGACTATTACTAACTCAGGCTTCTCTTTAGCTAACTTTTGCAAGTTTTCAGGAGTAAAAACATCCTTAAAATCATCATGCTTACTAGCGAGAGCTGTTCTGGATACAGCAATTGCTGTTTCCTCACTTTTTTTATCAATAGATTCGAGTTTATCAACCAGAGTATTCCATACGTTTACGTCGACGTAATCCGTCTCGCCTAAATGCAATGGATTTGGTTGCTTTTTCTCAGCGTTAGGATCCTGTTGCAATTGCTGTTTATAAAGCATAGCTTCTTCTTGCGATTGCTTTAGCAATTGTTCACTCTCAGCTAACTTCTGATCTTTGAGATCTAACTTCTTGCGTAGCTTTGCAAGGTTAGTCTCAGTTGTATCAACTTTTTGAGTAGATGTATTTTGTGTTTCCGTCTCAATTTGATTCATTATTTTTAATACCTTTTTTTTGCATTAACGCTTGCTTGCGATTGGCTTGTCGGATAGCCATTGTACGACATGAGTATGTATATTAAAAATTTTACTTTAATTCAAATTAAAACTTGATTCTCTGCATCACAGAGTTTTTGAAGATCTCCTGCCACATGTTGCAGGGAAAAACGATGAACTCCTAAAAAGGTTGTATCGTTAAGATCTGGAGGACATATGCTAAATCTGGCTACTGTAGCCGCATCTGGCAATACCCACATTAGAGATGTTTTTTTACTTTCTTTTTCGTATTTGTAGACAATTTGATTTACGTGAGGCGTAGGGCAGCTTAATCTAGGAATAAAGATAAAATAACTCCGTCCCTCTTTGGCAGGATCATTACGCATCAATATCGAAATGTAGAATTTCTTAGATGTATAAAAATTCTTCTTCCCTTTACGAATAGCTTTCTTAAGATTAGAACCAAAAAAACCATCAAAACTTCTTTCGCCTAAAAGCTTTTCGCAAGCGTGAAAAACATCGTCGCCATGTATTAATTGCATTTTTCTTTTCTTCGATTGCAGCAAGAACAAGAGCTATCACAGCCACATTTTTTATCTGGTTTATAAGCTCTCTTATAGTCCCGTTTAATGGGCATATCCTTTTCTAGATCCTTGTACTTGCCTTTTTCAGGTTTTAAGTACATGAATCCATCTTCTTACGTCTCGGGTCGCAGCATCTCTCCTCCCATTGTCCCAACGGCTTCAAGGTTTTCTCTAATTTGCCCTTCGGCAATTTGTTCCCTGGGAAGAAGTTGGCTAGGGGGGATTTGTCTTTCCGTTTCATTGTTTTCATAGTTTCCTGTCTCTGGTTGTATAGATCGCTCGATCTGGTCGATGATCCGTTGTAGTTGTTCAAAATTTAACTTTACATCATTAAGTACTTTTGAAACATTCAAAAATTCTTGTGACTTATCTTTTTCCGCTGTTGCTAGATTTTTAGTAATTCCAGATAGATTTTCTTGAGCTTTTGTATGTCTCTCTTCCGCCTTCGCTACGTTATTCTCTGCCGCAGTATTTAATGCGTTTATCTCAGCCTGTTTAAGCTGCATGCTTTGTTGCAATTGCATTTGTTCGACTTGTGCTTTTTGCTGTTGTGCTTGTTGTTGTTCTTGCAATTTGGCTTGTGTTTTTTTTCTAATTGTGGATTTGTCTTGTAGTGGGTAGGCATCAAAAATATCCATCTTATCAACTGGTATTCCAGCTTTATCAAGTTCAAGCAATTGTTTTGCCTGTATAATTTTTTGCGTTGTAGTGTTCATTCCTTGTACAATTTCTACTCGATAATTCCCAAAAATTTTTGTGTAAAATTCCTTAGTCGGCTCTTCTCCTAACATAGTTTGAATTTTATCATAGCTATAATGCAATCTTGTGAGTTCGTACATGATTTCCCCACAGTTTTGCATAAATATATCCATATTTTTGAATAGAGGGGCTTGTATATTAATTCCTGCCCCCTGCTTGAATAGCATTTTGATTCCTGAATCGTCATCATCAGCCGTTCCAGTCATTGCCTCATTCACACCTGAGGTGTTTTGCAATTGTTGATTCATCGCTCCTATGAAATTAGTAATCTGTGCAGTTATATCCCTAGATCTAAGAGGTTGCACATCTGCTATAGAGGCTTCTTCCGTCAATGATATTCCCATTGGGTATCCTGGCATCTGAGCTTCTTTAGGGTTAACAAGCGAGGTAGGCTTGTAAAGCATTTTCTCGTATACTAAATCTTGTATATGTCTCCAAAGCAACGTTTGTGCTTGAGCGGACAAGAACCCTGATCCAATTAAATTTCTAATCACTCCATAGGTTCTTTCATCGGACATAGTAGATTTTTCGAAATTAGCCATATAGAGAGCTATAGGGTATCTATCTAATTTCAATGGATTCCATTCATCCATAAAAATAACATTGTTAATACTGATAGCTAAACGAATAGTAGGGATAATATGCGGAAGCACTCTTAGCCTTGGATTTCTTGCCAAATAATAATCTAGTTCATCACTTGTTCCATCCCACTCAAATGCTTTTTTTGAAATAACATCTTGCACCATAGAAACTTTGCGGTAATCTAGATACCAAAATTTATCTACTCGTATCGTAGCAATTTGACCAGTGGGTGGCATAGGATTGCTGTTTCCTCCACAGCATATGATGTCATCTATCTGGTCCTTATAATCAGAGAAACAATATTTTATTTCCTCTTTGGTCATGTAATCCCAGTGATGGAAATATTTACAGTCTGAAAGGTCAGAATTTTTGAAGCTATTATCTATATTGAACTCATTAAAGCATAAATGCTTAGATACAATTTTATTCGTTAAATCATGGTCAAACTCAATATTAAAAATTAAAGCTTCCATTCCAGTGCCCAAGCCAGAGTTGAAAACTTCAGAAGATTTATCCCTAAATTTATCTTTCTCTTGAATTTTGATTAGTATTTTGCTCCATTGATCTGCTGTTTCCTGTATCGCATCATCTGAAGGGACAACAACCATAGATTTCACATTATTGAGTTGCATCCCATAAATGGCATCTAACTTTGGCTTAAAAGGGTTTTGCCTTAATACTTCCACTTCATGATCTTTGAGATCTGAAAAAATAGTTCCCCACATCCCATCTATTCCATGTCTTAAATTTCGATCTATTTTTGCCTTCCATTTCCGATTGGTATTGTAATCCATCGTATTTGCAAAGTAGCACTGCATGCGATCGCGTACATCGCAAAATTTCGAATCAAAGACATGAAATTCATATAACATTTTGAAATCCTCTATTTCTGCTATAGTTGTATTCATTGTGAGCTTTTTGAATTACGCTATAGTCAAATATTTTTTTATTTATTTTAGGCAAAGCTATAAACATTTCACCGAATGCGTCAGCGTAATGATCGGGACCGTCTTTTGCAGGCTCTCCTGTATAGATACAATTTTTAGAATCATACTTTTGGTGATAATCGTTTATGTCAGCAAGAAGCTTTCTGCATTCTTGATTGATGCGAACATTAGAAAAATTAACTCTAGTATTTTCAATACGTTTTAATGGTGAGCTTTTTAATCCGACATGAACATTTCTAAGCCCCAAATCCTCTACAATTTTTTTGATAGTAATTCCCTTAACATCTTCTTTTTTATTGCCATCATGAGGCATAAAATGTCCCCCATAAATATATGGTTTGGCTAAAACCAGTTTTACCTTTAATTCCAAGCCTCCCTCTTTTTCATGATAGGCATCAATTACATATGGGCATCTGTCATGTACTTGAAAAAATAATATGCGGGTATTCGCTGAACCCAAATCCCATGCCGTATAAACAGGCTTTGACGAATCCCATCTATAATCTCCAACCCTACCCTCCAATCTCGCTTGATGTAGATATTTTGCATAATACGATCCATCAACCCCTCTCTCAAAGGAGCAGTAATATTCCTGTTGGATCATTTCTTCAGAGGTTCCTCTCTGTCTTTCCATTTCCATATCGTGTTCTGTGAGTTTTTTTGTCACATTAATTGGATAAAATCCCACAAACCACTCTTTATTATTTTTCGCCATATCAAATGTCTCTTTAAAGTGATTATCGCCTGCTGGTGTAGATATATGGATTTCCCATGAGTCCTTTCTGTTTCTTATCATTGGTTTATATATTTCAAATATCTTCGGATGACAGTAAGCCGCCTCCGAATACACAACCCCTCTTACTTTAGGTCCACGCTTTGCGTTATAATTCACTGACCCCAAAAACTTAAGCGTTGAATGTCTCCCGCATTTTGTTCTTAGTTTTATAAATAACTCAGACTTATTAATTTCTATAACAAGCTCTGGAGGTATATAATCAAGTATGGGTCTCCCCTCATATGTAATCCCATGCCATATCACTTCCTTTGCGTTTGAAAGCGTTTGAAAGATGTAATGGTAATTAGCGGGATGTTCATACATCTCAAACAAAACATGCTCAAATACAACAAAATCTTTCCCAAAGTCTCTATGTGCTGCTATGCAAGCATGCCTATATTCGGGCGATCTCAAACCCCTAAACATATCCAACTGGAATTCGTAAGGGATAAAATCGTTAAAGGGTACATAGATTGGATGCACTATAAAGTCTTGTCGCATCCAGTCTTGCAGCATTACTGACATAGTATGCCTAAAACTTAGGGATTATTCGTTGAATGATACTTTCGGTTGTCTTCTTTGTTTTCATCTCCTGGTAACTTTGATTTTTCATTTCCCAAATGTGGGGGTCATATACATGCAAATATTTCTCCAACATCTTTTGCTTGTGAAAGGATAATTTTTCGTTTTTAATGCCATAGTTAAACCACTTCAAGCAAAGCTCAGTGCAAACTTCCTGATAAGCAGAATCCAAATTAGGATACTTTTGTTTTAATCTAACGAATTTATGCCATGGGATTCTGTAGCGACTAAAAAACTCTGAAGTAATCGCTGGTTTATCATCTAATTTGTAAACCCATTCCAGCATCTCTTTTGCCAACTGATCTACCATTGCTTTTTCTAACTCTTCACCCGTTAGTTTTTCCTCTTTGTTCATGGTCGCAGTATATAATAAATATTTTACTTTACAAACAAGAATGCAGATCTCTAATTTTACGTGCTAAAAAAAAACTATATGTAATTAAAATTGATGCGTATGGAACCGACTTTTTACAAACCGATAATAGAAACGGATGATTTTAATAATTTCCGTGGCTCTTGCATAATCTATCAAGGGTTTTACTATAAGCCGTCTTTAAAAATAGCTGATGTACTCTATGTGGCTACCGCAAACGAACAGATAAACATGAATCAAATTCTAAAAATATTTAATCACAGACTAGAGCGATATTTAGAAATCGTCAAAGAAAGATTCCCTAATTTAAAAAGAGGTATAGAATGAAATGGCACAAAACTAATGAAAAATTACCTGAAACCAATAAACAATTACTTTTGTTAATACAGGGGGATATTAGCTATTCTACTTATCAAATGGATCCCGCAAACGTAGTAATGGGAGTTTTTTTAAAAAATGAGCTGGAAAATCAACTAAATCCTGATGTGTTTGATGATAGAGATTATTACTTTGAATTATTATGTTGTGAATTGGTTTATGCAATATCACAGGTAATAGCTTGGAGTTATTTGCCTTCAGTCCAAGAAATCGAAGTATCTTTATTAGGCGACCAATGATACATAACTGCAATTTTTTCAGGATCTTCTATTAAATCTAAAAAATTTAAAGCCTCGTAAAATCCATTTCTAAACGAACAAAAATCTATTGATTTCTGATATGCAATTGATTTATAAGCCCATTCTTTTTCAATCATATCCTCAATAAACCAACAGAAAAATTTATTAAGTTTTTTCATACTTTTCACATGGTTCTATAGGTTGGCTTTTATCATAAGTATATTTATACCTTTCTTCTATTTCTTTTATCCTTTTTTCAAATTCTTCTTTGGATTTTGAATTATCCATCAAATAAGATGCCCCTTTTACCCCATCTATATTTTCAATTAATTCCATAGCTTTTTCAATATCTGAATCTGAAGAATTTTCATCAAAATAAACTAAAACACTACAAGTTCTAAACATTACTTAAAATCCTCACATTTCAATTTAAAATAAATAGGATCACCATTTTTGAAACATATTAATGGATAAGTTTTTGCAACGATTCCCTCTATTGTTAGATCCTTTTGAGCTACTAGACTTTTTGGCTTAAACTTAACATACTCTACAATTTCCATTGTATTCCCCGAAAATAGTAAAGGGCAATAATCTATCTCAAATTCATCCGCAATGCTTTGTATCGCTGTATAGTCAGCCCATTGATCATTTATATAAGCATCAAAAAGAATAAAATCTTGCTGAACTTTTAAATCATTTGGAGGAATATATAAATGCCCATAAGGTTGTATCTTATTTCCATATCCCTCACCATATAAAATAAAATTTTTATCTCCAAAAACAGATCGTAATTTTTCTATTGGAAATATCATTTGCAATCTTTTCAAAAGTTTAGGGGGAATAGAAGAATTTTCTGTTCTTCCCGCAAAAGTACCATCGGTAAAAATACGGATATTTGTTCCATCAACTTTTTCCTGAACTACCCATTTATTAATAAGATTAAATTCTGGCTTAGAATAAAATCCTTGCACAATTGGATTAGATTTTACCTTATTTGCTTTGCATTCTTCTATGGTATACATTCTCTTATAAAGAGTTTGAATCTTTGGGTATTTCATTTATTATTCCTTATTATTAGCAAAAAGATGCTACAATCTCATTATTTATAAATTTTTCTAGTCCAAGTTCAATCCTTGAATCAGTAAATTTTTCTGATGTTAAATATAATAAATGTTCTTCTAACAATTTATTAAGTAGATCTAAATGAAATTTATCTTTTAAAAATAAATTTTCATCTAAATTTTTTCTATCAAATGTGAATACACGAAAAAGAAAACTATGTGAATTTTTTTGTTTATTTTTAACTTTTACAACTAATGCAGCTATATAGCAACAAATAGGATTTTCAGGCAAAGCAAAGCAAGTATAGGCGTCATATTTATCAGTTAATGGCACTGAAAAATGTTTAACGCCATCTTTAGTAGGCGTAATGAATTTACTGATTTTTTTTCTGTTTTCAATATCAAGAAGTTTACGCTCTTTTCTTAATTTTATATTTTTTAATATTTCTTCTTCTTCATTCATTTTCAAAACAACTCCAAAACTTAACTTCTTTATTATTATGTATATAAGAAATAAGATTGTCTACTTCTTCTTTTACTTTTTTAAAATAATTTCCATAACAATCAAGTGCTATATCTGCCGCATCAGAAATTCCCTGTAAATAAGCAATATGATTTTCGTTTAATATTAATCCATTTTGAGAATCTAAAGATTCATAGTATTTTCCATATAAAATAGTGACTAATCGAGATTCGATTTTTAAAGAATATTTTTCTTTTTCATATTTTTTATAAAGTATCTTCCTCATTAAAATAATCCTTAATTATTTTCCAAATTTTTTTTAATTTATTATTTTTAAATAAATTAACAGGTTTTAATGGCAATGGTTTCCAATGAGAAGGCTCAAAATTTATTCGACATAAATCACAAGAAGGAAAATTTATTAGCTGGATAGGTTTTTTGTTATTAAAACATTCTTTGTCATTAATATAATCAGACAAATCTTGCATCCCATTAACAGAATTCAATAAAAAACAATTATTTTTTCTATCAAAAGATCCAACACACATACACCCTTCATCAAAGGCAGATCCCCAATTGCAAGGAATATATAATAAAACATCTTTATATGGCTTTGGCAACTGATGTTCTAAGTTAATCCATTTGCTCATCAGAAATACCACTCCACATTCTAACTTCTTTATGTTTCTTAATATAATCGATTAAATTTTTTATTTCTTGTTTAGTATGAGTTATATCCTCATCAGAAAATCTACTCCAATCAATTCCATCATGTAAACCTTCAAAATAGGCAATATGCTTTTCTTTTAGAATTAGACCTCTTCTAGAATCTAAAGATTCTCCATATTTATCAGCTAAAAAGCAAAACAAGAGAGAATCAATTTTTTTTACATCAATTTCTTTAAAATACTTCTTATAAAATATAATATCGCTCAAAAATCCCTCCATGGCTTATCAAATGACATAGACCAACCGCACGTCTGTGGCTTGTGCTTATTTTTACGAAAATATTTCTTTGTATAGTCAAAAACTACAGCTCTAGCTGCTGCTGGCATAAATTCACATCTATCGCAAAAATACAATCGCTCTTTCCCGTTCCAAGCCAATATATTTTTATTACGTTTGCACTTTTTACATTTAGGGGGAATTATTTCTCTACCCTGATAATCATACAATCTAGAAGCGTTAGGTCTAGTCATAATTTCACTCCAAATTGTCCTCTAAGTGATTTAGGGATATAATTATCTCGATATTTGCGAGTCCTGCATTTTTTACACATGCTATCCTCTCTATCCCTATCAACGATCAAAAAATCAAGAACTACGATCTTAAGCTGTCCGCATTTATTACATGTACGCCGTTTGATTTCATCCACAACAAAAACCCCGATAATAGATAGCAAAAGCTATCAACAAGACAATAACAAGATTAAAAAGATATATAACAAATGTCTCCCAAAAATTAGGCACTCTATTATCAATTTCCAAATTAATAATTAATGAACTAATTAGAGAAGATATTAACATAGAACCAATTATAATTGAACAAATTATGTTAATTTGCATAATTATCGTTACTTATTGTTATTTTTTGTCCTGTAAAATAATAATTTTTAAAGCTTGTGATATTTGTAGGGTCAAAATGCTTTTCGATAACTGCTTCTTTCCAGTCATTGAGTTCTGGATCTACAACGATATAAATTAATACGTCTTGAGTCCAATTCCCTACATTTTTAATATAACATTTTTCTTTACAAGAAGCATGAGTCATTACATGCCATGTATTAGGATTATTCAGAATATCAATGAAGCAACGCTCGATATAGACTTTCCATTCATTGTCTTGTGCTATATTATCCATCTGTTGGTTGTTTATAGTTAACTAATTTATTTAACTCTTTTATTAACTCGGCTTTTCTCTTATAACAAATATTTTTCCTAGTCTCTAATAGCAATCTTTGTGCATTTATATTAGCAATATTTTCATTTACACACTTTAAACGCTCTTCTAATTCTGCAAGTTTCTTTTCAAATTCTAATTCAGTTTTATACATAAAAATATTTAAAAAATTAGCGGCACAGTAGAAGGATCTTTCCCCTCCAATTCGTATTCCAATTGTTTCTTTTTTCTTTTGAGATCATAGATTCTATCTTCTAAATTTTCACGCCATCTTTTATCTCTAACTTTCTCTTCAAGAGCATTAATTTCCTTTTTCAAACTATCTATTTCTGCGTAGAATTTTTTTTCTTGTTCCCTATTCAACATATAATCCTCATAAAAAAACACAGCGGGTGGCTCTTTCATCCACATTATACATAGCCATGGCTACATGCTTTAATCTCGTTGGTATATAGATCATCAACCACTCAAAGAAGATTTATTAAGCTACCGCTGTGAATTGGAGAAGTTATTATATTTATATTTTTATTTATACTAAAATCATTCTTTTTGAAGATTTGGATAGATCTTTTTGGCTTTTCTAATAGCTGTATTCATCCTTTTTGAAAGCATTTTTATAGCGTTACTAAGCTTATGATTTTTTTTAGTAGCATTATTTCTAACTCTTATTTGCCCTATTACACTAGTTATATGCCATTTATAACCTTTATACCTATCTTGATCTCTCTCAAAAATATGTAATAAAGCAACCATTGTAAAATTATTGTGAAACTGCAATTCTGCTGAAAAATAGTACATATTTATACATATTCCCTAATGTTAATAAGAAATCCCATCATAAAACCAAATGCAAATTGTCTTTCTTCTTTTAAAATATCATTTCCCTTAAAAATTGAAGAATAAATGCTAAATAACACAATCACTATCGAACAACCAAATAAAAATAGAGGTAACCAATCCAAACAGTTTTCCAAGAATTGTATAATTTTTCTTCCCATATTTGATCCTTATTGTATCCCATTCGTACGGCAATATTATTTGCGTATTATCAATGATATACGTGCAATATTTCTTATTGCCCCGTAGCTTATATATAACTACTTTTTCCCCAAGAAAATAGGCAATTTGATAATTGTTAACATAATCATTTGCCACATAAAAATAATAGGTAAATCTTCCTTTTTTGATAGCCACCTTATGTAACTGCACACATCCCCTAATTATTATAGTATGTTTTCGTTTGATTCGAGGGGCAAGATCTAGATATAGCTTATCGTTAGTATCAAAACATTTTTTCATAGTATTATTTATTTTACACAAATCTATTTTACTAAAATGTAAAAACTATGTTATGTTATTCTCATAACTTACAAAAGCAACCGATTCGATCGGGGCAAGATGTAACAATAAAAATAATAACTATAAAAAAGGAATTTTAAAATGGATTTAGACGATATAGCCCTATTATACGATGAGTGCGAAGAACCCACTCATTGGACGCCAGAAGAACTTGAGCAAATGGAATATGAATACAACAAAACGCGTTATTACGCATTGCCATTGTAGGAGGAATAACAATGAATATGACAACAGAAACTTATATACTTATGAGTATTATAATCGCAGTATCACCCGCATTTTCCATGTTTATCATGTCAGCACTTGGCATGGAAAGTTGTAAGGAAAAAGAATTTTTCTACACTCTTATAACCATGCTAATTATTTTATTTAGTCTAGCTCTAGTCTATAAAGTAATATCATTTTAACACACGGCATCCGCAAGGGTGCCTTAATCAAAGGAAAATATGGAAAATCTAACTGGAATAACTATACAAAAAATGCACAATGACCAAACAGTATGTTTCTATAGATGCTATTGGAATAGCAAAATAGCTGCCAGAGCCATTTTAGCGGACAATAGAGCAAATTGTTTCTATCAACACATAATCCTAGTTGAAGTAAACAAAAATATGAGCCTATCTCGATGCGTCTATGAAATAAATGATGTAATTGGTGCCGAAACAATGAAAAATATCGTCATAAAAAATTTTCTAAGCTTCGATCCTGCCTATTATAAAAATAATCTTGATTGTTGTAGGCTACATAAAATATTATATTCCAAAAAATTCACCGAAACAGAAAAAAAACTAGCAGAAAAGAAAGGCGTTAGTTTATTCGGAATCAAAGGACTTATATTTAATAGAATCTTCCGCTATCAATTGCATCTACTCTTACGCACCAAAGAAAGCACTCGAGGAATTTCTCCCTATGGTAGAGAACTTCGCCAATGCTTAGAAACGATCCACGAGCATCTGCAAAATCTCTAACCTATCGTTCTGTTTCGCCCAGTCGGCTATCTCTTGCAGTATGTCCGACTGGTCGATATATGCCCAACTCGCCTCATCCATCCACAAATACCGATCATCCACATAAAATCCCACTTCGTTAGCAAAATCCAGCACTCGATTGATGCAATCGTTAGACAATGTGTATGTTTTTTCTGCTTGAGGACGCGGGGCTCTATTCCGCTCCAGTTTCTCAGCATGTTGGCACTCTCTGAATTGGGCATACTTCCGCCATCCGTGGCATTTCAGGACATAGAGTAACAGATCTTTTGGCATGGGGATTTTGCCGTCCTGAGCCAATTTCTCGATGGTTCCATAGAGCCATAGCAGATACTGCTCTCGGGTTTGCTATCCTCCCCGAATCTGTTTTGGGTAGCAGCTATCTGAAGCAACATGGACAAATGCCATTCTTTTTCTAGCCCTTTCAGAGCCTCTGAGGTCCACTGGACCTTTGTTCCATAGCTTCCCAGGATCTTCCAACCACTTCTTCAGCTCTTCCTTAGTGCGAAGTATTGTAATTTTCCTAGGACTTTGGAGCCTTGGAGTATATAGAATATCAGAATTATACTCCGAAGGAGTAAATTCATAGATAGAAGGAACATTTGGTAATGCTGATTCATTAACCTGTTTATCTATAATGGATTGCGTTTCTTCATCCTCCAAACCCCAAAACTGGCTATTGAGTTCCTCTACCTCTTTTTTGAAATTATAGTATTGCTGAAAGACATTAAATGGCTTGATTTTATAATTGATATTTGGATTCTTTTTTGTGCTAAAAAGGAAATTTTTTGCATAACTTTCTAAACCCCACGCTGTATATATATATCTTTTTTTGCCTCCTTTTTTCCCAGCTTGTGGGGGCTTAGCCCATGTATTTCTTCGTATTAATCCTATTTTTTCTAGATGATTTAAATCTCTTTTAAATGTTTCTTTGCATATATTTATCATTTGACTCGGTAAATATTCATCTACCCACCAATCATTACTTGTCTTACACATTCCATAATACCCCCTATCCTCAAACGCACGTATCCTATTGATAATCACGCGTTGGCGATCGTTACACTGGTTAGCATATAGATAAGTATGATGCGGTAATTCGGTTTGGTGAGTGATATATTGGTACCCCCCTCACTAGTCGATAATAACTTTTTAGTTTTTTTTGTTGTTGGTAATTATTGGTATTATGTAATATTCTTGCCATTAGTTGTTTGAGTGTGTTTACCGACCACTTCAACGGTTTTTTACAATAAATCGAAAGCTCTTGTCGCTAACCTGAAATTTCGATTTATTATGGTTATTATTTACCTCTTGCTGGTTTCCAGCAGGAGGTTTTTTATTTAGTTCACTTGGCTCTTGGGGCATAATCATTATTATACTATATGTAAGTAGTATGATTATATTAGGCATAGATCCAGGGCTCACATGTTGCGGCTACGCAATAGTTACTAAACAAAACGATTTCCCAGTCTTACTCGATAGCGGCTTCATTAAAACCAGTCCTAGAAAATCACTATCGGATCGTTGTTACATCCTATATAGCACTTTTGCATATAACCTTATCCCGCAATACAACCCTACGATCGTATCGCTTGAAGATCAATATAGGCAACAACCCACAAACAGTAAGCAAGTTGATAAGTGCCAAGACTGCCTGTTTGCTCGCAGCAGCACATCATAATATATACGTTAGACAATACATGCCCAACGTAATTAAAAAAAGCATATGAGAGGCAATGCCTCAAAACAAGCTGTCCGTTCAAAATTACAACGAGTTCTCGGTTGCAAAATTGAGGGTTCACTCGATGTCAGTGACGCTATCGCTATCGCTTTCACAGCTCTCAAATTGACGCAGGCTAAAATTTCTTAATTCTTCGATTAGAGCATCAGATTTTTTAACCAACTCTTTAGCGTCATTTTTCATTACTTTGGCATAGTTATACATGCCTTTATAGATTCTTGGATATTGTTTCAGACTAGCTGGTCTGATTAATTCTAGTGTATGAGCTAATCTAGAGTAATGTATACCTGTTAACTTCTCTAATTTTTTATAAGTTAATTTATATTTTTTTCTAATGATTCCTAAAGCTTCATATACTTCTAGTGGATCGGAAAAGTTCAAAATTTTTCTCCTTATATTTTTATATAAATGTAAAAACATATTGTGTTAAACAAAAAGGCATGGTACTATAAATCGTATTATGTGACAAACACATAGTACAAAAAAATAATAACTTATACACTTAAAAACGAGGAAACTATGAACGCACTAGCAAAACAAACACAGAAAGAACAACAAGTTATACAAAGTATATTTACTGAACAAAAATTTACTGAAATTATGGCAATACCTATGAACTGCAAACAAAATTATGAGCTAGTAACCGATATTTACGCACAAGCGAGAAAATATCTAAAGATGATAACCGAGAAGGAAAAAAAACTCCTCGAACCTTACAAAGAGAAAATGAATGAAATTCGCTACGAAGCAAAAACTCACAAAGAACCTCTGCAACGCATGATCGACATCTGCAACACAAAAGCAGATGACTGGCAAAAATACCTCAATATGAAATCGCTAGAAAAACAGCGTAAACTCGTAGAAGCAGCCAAGCTTTTTGGCGAGGAAATGCCAATCATGGTGGACGATGTCACAAAACCAAAATCGACAAAACACACCACATCAACAACAAAAGTAAAAATGAAATTTAGGGTCACAGACTTAAGCAAAGTCCCCTTAAAGTATCTAAAAATCGACGAAGACGCGGTAAACTTAGACATAAAACTAGGAATACACAATATCGAAGGAATAGATATTTACCCAGAAACAAAAACAACACTAAGAAAAATATAAGGAGAAAAATATGTCATTTATACCAGAAGATGATGACCTACTCAAAAAAGACAGCCCATACTTTGGGCTATCTAAACTAGACCCAGGAAAACACAAGATTCGTATATTGGATAAACCAATAAACGGATGGATTGACTGGTTACACGAACGAAATTCCGATGGATCTGAGAAGTGGACTCCTATTCGTACTAAACCAAAGGACAAACGAGCCCCTTTAAATCCTAAAAAATCCCCTGTGGCTTTTTGGGCTATGCCTGTATGGGTCTACGATAAAAAATGCGTCTGTATATGGGATCTAACACAGGCATCAGTCATAAAAGAGCTTAAAACACTCGCTCAAGATCATGACTTTGGAGACTGTCGCAATTACGATATAGTGATCCGAAAAACAGTAGAAAATAAAATCACTCGCTATACAGTGGTTCCACTAGGGAAAGCCGCTCTATCGCAAGAGATCGTGGAATTTTACCGTAAAGTGCCTATCAATTTGCATGCACTATACGATAATAAAGACCCTTTCAATGATTTTTATGAAACAACAGAAGAAGAAGAATCAGTACAAACAGAGGATAATGCCCCTGATTTTGTAACTGAAACTCCTCCTTCCAATGAATACGATCTACTAGATGAGTTAGAGCCAGAAGCCACTCTGGAAAATCTAACTATTATGGTAGCAGAGAAAGGTGTTGATACCAAAAATCTCCAAAACTACGTGAAAAATTTAGCTCAAGAAAAAGAAAAAACTCAAGAGCAAATTCTCGAGTATGTAACGATGGAAGAAGCTTTCCCTATGTTTCTCGAAAACTATAAAAAATTTGTAGCATAACTCTGGGGGAGAAATCCCCCATTAATTACTTTATAAAATTATGTTGGAATATAAAAACAAGAAATACGCTCGCGTAACTGATATTTTAGGTTCTTATCACGTCTACAAAGATATATTGCCAGACGTTTTAGAACGAAAAGCTAAACTAGGTCAAAATGTACATCAAGCGATTGATGATTATCTACAAGGCAAAATTCCTATGCTCAATAAAAAAGAGCAGCCTTACTTTACAAGCTTCCGATTATGGAAAGAGGCACTAAAACCCGATTATATCCATCGAGAAAAGCGTCTTTATGACAATGAACTGAGAATAACTGGACAAGTTGACGCTGCAATGATGATTCAGGGAGAAAAATTCCCAATGATCGTCGACTATAAATGCGTGCCTAAAAAAATGATAACATGGCGTTATCAAGGGCATTTCTATCACCTACTTGCCACTCGTAATGGATATCGAACAGGAAACCGATTTATGTTCGTTTTTCTGCAAAAAGATGGTTCTATCGCTAAAACTCTAAGCTTTATAACTCATGATATTATCACCGAAAATTGTATCCAGATGGCAAGAAAATTCTGGAAAGATATATCTAAAAATTTAAATTGAAGTTATAATACTCAAATTTTCTGATTCAAAAAGGAGGTTTTTTATGATTCAGATAACTACGCCCAGAGGGATTCACGTTCGACCCTCTAAAATCCTATATAGAAAGATTAGGGACATAAAAGGAGATGTATATATTATCCATCGCCGTGTTAAACATAAAATAAAAGATGTGATTGATATATTGCGTCTTGGAATAGGTCAATATGAAAATATTGATTTTGAGATCGCTGATGATGCCTACAAATGGAGAAAAAGCGAATTATATAAACAGGTGGATATTATTAATAACCATCAATATTAACCTAAGCACTTTTCTTGAGGCATAGTGTCCGCTGTGCCTCTATTTGATTACGTACATATCCAGCAATGTCTATATAATCGCTACATGTAAACCCAAAAAATATAGTTTCTAGGGCTCGTTTATCGTGGATTGTTTTATAGAATTTTTTGCCGATCATATTTTGGTAATCGTTGAGATACAACTGGAAATTATAAGTAAATTGATCCATAAGCGAGTATTGTAAATCGGAAAATTATTTACAGCAATTCAAATGTATAATACCCTTCTTTTTCATGTGCCAAAAAGTCTGCAAAAAATGTGGCAGTTGGATAATTAAAATCCCAACATTAGAATCTAGTACACTTTGCCATATCTGTTATCCACTTGATAATTTTGCACAATCATTGATGCACAAGCTAATGGAGAAAAAAATGTTTGAATGTTGTAATCACTTAAAAGCTCCGTATAAAGGCTTAGGATGTTTTAAAGAATTATCTGTTTGTATGGATGAAATATTAAAAGCTCAACAAGATGATTCATTTAGGCAAAAAGTAGAAAATCTACATTTACAAATAAAAAAACATCAATCTGAAATCATAAAATATTTTCTTATTACTTATTTTGCTTTAGAAAATAAACCTGAAGAAGTTGATGTAGATTTTATGAAGCTATTTATGAATGATAATTTAATCACTATCAAAACAGAATTTGACCCTAGCTGTACGGGATTTGTAACAAAAATCTCTTTTAATGAGAAACCGACTGAGAAAATAGAAAGAGAAAAAATTCCTTTAAATTCTTGTGAATTAAATGATGAATTAAAAAAACTTTCTAATGAAATAGATTCTTTAGAATTAGAAAAAACAAAAGTATACAGACAAGGCAAAGCACAACAAGCTAAAAATGAAATTGTAAGACAAAAAAAATATCTTTATGGACTAGAACAAGAATATTTAGTTCTTAAACAAGAGTATGAAAAGCTAACTGCTTCGTTTTAGAAACGCTATATATATAGTCTACTTGTCCATATATCTTATCCAAATCTTGCTTACTCACATTAGATAAACTCCTTAAAAAGCTATGTAACATAAGTTCCCCAAATCGAATTATATCTTCAGCATCTTCCAATATAGTTTGTTCATGGTTATCTGGTGTTAGTCCTTGTATGAGCTGACAGCTCAATTGTGCTACAAATAATAGAGGGTTTTTAGTGTATTCGGGATCGGTTTGGATGTAATGTACGAGTTGATGCAATTATTTCTTCCTTCGTTTTTTTCTTGATTTGAGATATCTTTTTATCGGCTGCTTCCATGATCCCTTCGGGATTAGGGGCATTACGAGCATATGATTTTGCAGCTTTAGCACGTTTGATCGTGTTAGCTGGATATGTATAGGGTGCAGCTCCGCCTGCGGGTCCAATAAAATCAGATGGTTTTACATTTTTATATTTTCCTGCATTTGATGAACCTGGACTTTTTCGCATCTTGGCTACTTGCTTTTGAGGTAAACTTTTACCCTTAGCAACTCTTATTTTTGCCATAAACCCTCTCTATAACAACCGCAGAACCTACGATACTAATAGTTAGCACTATACCCGTAACGATATTACTAGCAACGAAAAAACATACTGGTAATTAAACAATTATTCAGGATCATCAACGCATTAATTGCAATTCGAGTGATTCTATTATCTACTTTAGGTGTGGGGAAAAATCTTCGAAGGCTTGCACTATCTATTCTCATACTCTATAACCCGAAATTTGCGATGGACCTGAAGTTAAAGCACCTCCTATAACTGAGATTACTTTACCTAGCCCTATCGCTCCAGAAACCTGTAATTTAAATTGTACAGTCTGATTGGCTAATACTCGCATAACGGGAGTTGATCCTACAGCCAAATATCCACCTGATAAAATTAGCGATGTTATATTTAGATTGCAGATATAGCACATTTGACTAGTAGTTTGTGCATAAAGGATTAAATTGGTTGTAAGAGCTAAAAATCCACTTAGTCGCAAACAGACATCAAACCTATAGTTATCGTCATAATTGGGGGCTGTAAATGTCGATCCATTCCAATTGTTCTTGTTATCATAAACTTTGGTAGTGGTTGTCAGTGTATAGACTGTGCCATCGCCTGTAACGTTAGTTGCGTTGGAAGCCCAATACGCTAAAAATGAAGGCGAATTAGTATTAGTAATTAATCCATTAGCTACAGTTATCCCAGGAATACACTGCATAGTGTGATTAGTAGCATCGTATCCAACGATAGAATTGGGTATTTCATTATCTAGGGGATATTTATTCCCTATTTGATTGCTAGGTATAGTCATACGGTTAAAAATCCCCCTGTAATATTATTTAGTACAAAAGTTTTGTTGGCATCAACACAATCTATATTTACTTGGCTATACTTATCATTGAACGTCATAGATCCACCTGTGCCAATTGTGGTAGTTCTCCCAACCGCTTTAATGACTTGTGCATCTTTTTGTAATATTTTATAGCCATTATCATTATAAGAAATTATTTTTGTAGAAACTCCTAATGGATATGTTGCAGGTAATGATAATGAGCATTGGCTCGTAGATTTGATAATGTGCGTGACTCCTGGAACGATTTCTTGCGTGGTACCTAAAACGATTATAGGGCTTGGCGGTGCAGTTATTTCGGGGATAAATTTTGCTGTAATAGATGAATAAATAGTATCTTCTGCTCCTTCAAAATAATATTTTTTTAATTGTGGATCGGGAGCCATAAATAAAAGAGTAAGTCTAAACTTGAATTTAGTTGTTTTATCTTTTTCTCCATATACTGAAACAGTTCTATCAAAAATATTAGATTGTCTTTCTTTAAACCAAAAATAATAGGGTTTAATTCCATCAATCCATAATTCATAAAAAGCTCTAGCATTATATACTTCATCGTTAATTGGGTAAGGAGGAGCCATTATATTAATGGTAAAATCCGTTATTCCTGTATCTTGATACTTATAAATTAGAGGAGTACTTGGATCGCCACCAAGCGAAATAAATTCATTAGCAGTATTTTTTATAACTCCCCAAGGTTGAAAAGCTCCTAAATAAAATTCAAAAGAATAGGGAGGCTCAGGTGGAATAAAAGCTGTGAAATAATTAATTCTTTGTTTTTCATAAACCTGTGCGACCATAATTCTCCTATAATAATATTTGAACTCCAAAATAATTTTCAAAAGCAGTTGGTTCTGGCGATAATGTGTTTATATAAGGTTGTCCCCCATGAATATTAACTCGTATTTTTATTCTGCCATTCGGTACTACAGACTCTTTAGTAATTCTTACAATTTGATTCACACTTTGAAAAGATGTTAAAAACATGCCATTTAAAGGGAATTCTGCTATCACGCTATTATCTTCTCTTGTATAAACGGTTCTAAAGTCATATCTAATGTGTTCATTTGAAGTAGTATCTAACGTAAACTGGCATCCAATTAAATATCCAACATTAGTATATTTCGTAATATAATAGGCTTCTCCGCCACTAGTATCTCCAGGATAAAACAAACCCGCTGAATTATTAGTTCCATCTATATCATAAATAGTTTGGAATGGCAAATTGCTTCCTATTCCGAACCATGAATTTGGATTAAAATTTGGTGTTTTTGCTAGTCTAGCCGCACATCTAGTTTGATTCCCCCCAATAATAACTCCATTAGTTAGGATTTGGAAAAAGTCGCCTTTTTGAGTAGGATCTTGTTCGTTTACCCCAGATATTCTAAAAGAGTTATCCGATTTTTCTGAATATAAAGTCCAAACTTGCTTCCCCCTTCTAATCAATCTGTATATAGGATTACCACCTAGCGATTGAACCACTGCCTCATAAACAGCATCAAAAAAACTCTTATTACTCAAATTCTCTATTTGGTGCATCAAATAGGAAGTCTCATCGCTCCTTGTATGTGTAGTGCCATTATCATCTTGTATAGTTTTGCTATCTGTAAGTTCTGATCCATCTTCTTTTAGCCATCTAGCAAAGCTATTTTTATCCTTTCTTTTTCTAGAGTTCTTAACATTTCCTTCAAATAATTTTTCATCTAATTGCAGAGGGATTTCTTCACCCAAGCACGCTTCTATTCGATCTTTTTTGAAACCAAACCCTAGCTTGAGAATTATTTTTTTGAGTATCGTTTTGTAAGAATGAGCCACATTAACCTACTACCAAAAAGAATCCAATGTAATTATCAATTGCTCTTAAATTATCTTCTCCATATATATAAGGTTTTATATCTGGATTGTTTTCATCCACATTTATTTCTATATAACAAATATCATCTTTTTCAAAAGGCAATAATCTACAATCTCCAATTTGTTGATATTTATTCCCTATTTGATAAGCACAACGAAGACTTTTTAAAGATCCTTCTTTACCCCAAGTTAATCTATATAGCAATCTACTATTTGCACTTTGTATACCTTGATCTATTAAAAATTGAAATTGTACAGCCCATACTCCTGCATATGGAAAAGTATAAAAAGCACCTTTACCGTTGCCGTCTCCTGGATAAAAATTATTAGCATTTTTATTGTAACCATCTTCATCCCTAAATTTTTGAAATGCTAAATTTGACCCAACTTGTAACCATGTTTGAGTTTGGAAAATAGGCGTTGATTGAGTTAATCGAGCAGATGCTTTGGGTTGAAGAGATCCTAATATTACTCCATTAGGCAGCATACTTAATAAAGGGTCAGTATTTTTATCATTAGGAAAAAAATCTAGACCTTTTGTTTCTGGATTAAAGCGACCAGTCCAACTATCCGTTCCATTGCCTACTCTCCAATTCATAGCTCTCTTGATAATTCTACCACTATCACCATCAAATACGACTGAATCGCCATCCTTTACACCTATAGAACTAGAGGTCACTAAATTGGTATTTTCTGGATCTAATTCTACTTTAGTTTTTTCACCTGCACAAACTGTTCCACCACCTTTAAGTCCCCAACCCGTTTCTAGAGTTATGCAAAAATCGGTGCAACCTTCTGGAACAGTACGAGCCCCACAGGCTCCCTTATGAATAATTTCTCCATTTTCATTGGGTGTAACTTCTCCACAATCCAAAATGATCTTATCAATAGCCGATTGTTCCAAAGGTATAGGATGCCATACAGCAATTCCTCCTTCCTTACTAACAAGTACCCAAGCTTTTTTAGTTTTACGATTGATCCATAGAGTAGCAACCTTATAATTAAGGAAATTTTCTTGTGGGTCATAATCGTGAATCACCTGGTCTACGTGTTCTAATACTTTAGTACATGAGCATTTGCAACATCCCATTATTTACTCCTATATCCTGTAACTGAAAAATATGTGGGGGTAAATCCACCATGTGAACCCTTAGCATGTAGCCACTGTTTTTTATGGTTATGCAACCGATTCGTAAACTCCATCGAAAACTTAATCTCATCATCCTTTGGTAAATACAATTGACAAGTTTTTATAAAACTTCTTGAAAATTGATCATGTCCATTAGTTTTAGAGGTATAATTATCATAATATTCGAAATTGACTACTTCTCGATGTTTTGTTCGTATTCTTTGCAAAACATGCGGCTTTAAAATATGCGTATCTTTTTGACAAGTAAAACAAAAATCTATATGAAAAACTCCTTCAAATGGAGTATAGCAAACATAATTTTCTGGTTTTGACAAGCAATTATGAGTATCTGTAAGTATTTGCCAATTACCCCTATTACCCATAAAAAATTCGAACGCCCAATCGCTTCCGTCATAAATCATAAAATTATCATTTAATTTCACAAAACAATGAAAAATCTCATATTGTTTTAAGTCAGATTTTTTTGCGAATTGGTTAGTATCGGGGATTTGATCCCTAGTAACAAAATTAGATATATCGTTTTTTGTTATATAATCTTTTGGAATATCTTCTTTGCGTGCATATGGTTCAAGGTGTTTTTTCTCAAGATAAATGCTATGGTCAGGAATTTTTGGTATATGTTCCTTTTTAGCATAATCTGACAAATCAATAGGTTTAGGAAGTTCTTCCTTTGTAACATAATTATTAAGATCTGGTATGTCCTCTTTTTTAGCATATTCCTTTTCTATGTCTCTTTTTTTAGCATAATTTTCTTCACTTTCCCATCCCATTAAAGTCCCTCCGATGTTGCGGGTGCCACTCTATCTTTTCTAACTACATACCAAAGCTGACTATCTTCAGCTCTAAGTTTTATGCTACTTCCTGATCCCTGACTTAATAGAAATTTACCGCTAATATCATCTAAAATTTGATCGTCATATCTAATAATAATATCGGAAGGAATAGTAATTTTAAAACTTACCCCAGAAACATTATCAACTTCTAAAATATCTCCAGCTTTAAACTGTCCTCGATCTGGCAATTCAAGAGGAACTGGCGGATTTGGATCAGGATCTACTAGTCCATAAGCATGATTCGTTTCCGCTTTTGTAGAAGAATTAAATCTTATAAAAGGTAATGGTTTGCCCGATTGAGCATTTAAAGCATCAGATAAAGTTTTTGGGGAAATAATTTTATTATCTACGGTTCCGTCAATTGCTTCCTGCGAAGTCGCAATAGGGGCTCCACCAGAACTTGTAGTTGTAGCTATAGGGATATCATCCGCTTTTATAACATAATTCCCAGAAGAATCAGGCGATTTGCCATTGATCTTTTTGACACCATCGCCTCCGCCTCCACCGCCTCCATCTCCCACAAGCTGTGGTAATCCTGTGAATGGGTTAATTACTATTTTCATAAAAATTCTAAGCTCTCTCTTTCAGACCATTTAAATTCATAATGGCTAGACACCAGCCCTTCCTTATTTTTGGGCCACAAAACTTCAGTAACTTTACCATCTGATGCAATCCACTTCTGGATCTGCCAAACTGGCTCTCCTTCTTGACTTCCTGGTATTGCTATACCGATATATTTTGGATTGTCTCCATCCCACTCATACCTTTTAGCACTATCTAAGTACGATAATTGCAGATCATTCCCATACGCATCCTTTTTAAGGTGTGGTCTACCGCCTACTGCCATTTTCATCCTCTCTTGTTAATCGTTCAACTTCTTGGAAACTTCGTATCGCTACAGGATAATTTCCAGCTTTGAAATTTTTAATTCCTTCCCTCCAATTAAAAATAATCTCAGGATTTTGAAGCATCTTCTCTCTTACTGTTTTAACCCCTATTCCTCCAACCTTAAGTGCCGTAGCGGCAATACCAACCTCTTTACCTAGTAAATAGGGAGCTGCATATTTCACAAGTTCCACTGCTAATCCTGAATTTTGAGCCACTCTTAGCAAATTGTATGGATCTTTTATGCTGATAAAATCCCTAAGTAATCCGTTAAATTGTTGTTGTACCCCTTCCCCTACTAAACCTTTTAGATTGCGTTGGAATGGAGCATTATTGAGTAGTTTTTTTGCATCAGTAAAATTGATCTTATTTTCTCCAAATAATCCACCAATTTTCTCTTCCACATAATCAAATTGCATGAGTCTTTGGTAATTTTTATTGGTTTGCTCAAATACCTCTATAAATTCCGAATTAGGAAATTTCTTTTTGAGTACATCGGTTATAGCTCTATTTTCCTCGAGTAATACTGTTTTTTTTTGCCAAATTGTAAGCTCCAGATTTTCCAGGCTCAAAATATTGCTTAAGCTGCCAATTATTTTTTCGGTATTGTTCAACGATTGTATCTAGTGGTAGATCACGTCCTACAAAATTTTTGGGAACTGGAATTGGATTACCTTGAGCATCTAATAACTGAGTTTTAGGTTTAATTTCTTTGACTTGGAAGGATTTATTTACTCGAGTTACATTACTCTTAAGGGCACGTTCAAATTCACTATCAGCATACCCCTTAAAATTCCCTTCCGATATTCGTTTATTAAAGGCGGTTTGGATATCTCTTGTGCTAACAGTATCGGGTATTTTAGCGACTAAAGTTTCAAGTTTTGCAAATCCTTGATCCAATTCTTCCGCAAAGGATGGATTAGTTTTTATTTCTGTATAGTTCTTGGATTTATTTAAAATGCTATTTGCTGTTTCCTTAAAATCCATCTCTACATTTTTAGTGATAATATCTTTAGTTTTAGCACTCACAGCCTTTGACTGCTTATTATTTCTAAATCGCCGCAATGGCATACCTGAACTTGAAGTTCTTCGAGTTATCACATCTTTTGCCATGGCATATGGATTCATGCTTATAACTAGATCCGCAAGAGTCGCTACTGCTTCAGGGGCTCCAACTTCTCTAAGAACCTGTCCCGTACCTCCACCAAGTGCAATAGCTGGAGCAGCGGCTAAAGGTGTGCCTAGAACCAAGGAACTCACTACGGGATCAATTATACGTTCAGCTACTCTACCATAAGGAGTTTGTGGCTCTAAATTAACGCCTAGTTCTTTCCCCAATTCATTGACGGTTTGTTTAGTTGGATAACCGCCTACCGTAGTTTGTTTAATGTCTTCAGGAAGATATTTATTGATGATATAGGGAAGTAATCCGCCTTGTGTCGGCAATATATCTCTGAGTTTCCCTAGAGCTTGCTGTGCAGCAGGTCCCAATTTATCGGCAACATATCCCGCTCCTCTATTAATTAAAGACAATAGATTCCCAGGTGCTGATATAGCTGCTCTACCTGGAGTAATTACAGCTTGTTTGGCTACATCCCCAACAGCACTTACTGGTTGCAATTTCAATCTAACTCTTTCGGGTGCAGTAATTCTATATTGCTCTAAGTCTGAAATATCTTGATTTTGCTGTGTAATAGCAGGTTTAACTGGTCTACGTTCCTTTGGTTTTTCTATCCTATATTGCTGCAAATCTGAAAGGTATTGTTTCATATCAACAGATTCCTCAGATTCTTCTGGTGATGTAGATGGTAATGATCTAGGTTTTTGTGGTTTTTTGATTAGATATTGTTCATACTCAGCTATCACCATATAGTTTCAACCCCCTTTGCATTGCCTCAGGCACTTTATCGGGAGATAAATTATAGGTATTACCTTCTTTATCTACTAAAATACTATTTTCTGGATTTGGATTATCAAAAATTACATTGGCTATTCTTCTTTCTAAATCTTCTTTCTGAGCATCTGCGTATTCATTTAGTCTAGCTTCTGCTCTGGCTTGTACGTTAGGTCTAAGAAGTCCAAACTCTTCATAATCTTCTTGTTGTACTTGATCTATAAATGCAGCTCTTGCTCTATCTATTTCTAGATTTGTCCTTAAAATTTCAACTACTATTAAATTAGCTTCTTGCGATCTTCCAAGTTGTGGTAGAAATGTTTTAAGTTGTTGTTCAATCCATTGGTTGGGTCTAGAGCCAGCTCTTGCAAGAGAGCCTAAAAAGAATTCCTTAGATGCTGTTATAAATTCAGCCGCTTCAGGGCTTCGTAACCATTCTAACCCAAACTTATCCGCTAAATAATCTAAGCTAAAACCACTTGATCCTCGCTTTATGGCACTTTCTAAACTATCCAAGGCATTTTTCTTGATATTATATTGCCCTTTTTCCTTATCTATCTCATTAAGTACTGGTTTTAGTCTCTCGAATTCTTGTTTGGATCTTTCTTTATAAATATCAATTATAGCATTTTCCCCTAATCTAAAATCCTTAGCAAGTTTTGAGTCTATTACATTAAGTGCGTTAGCCGTTTTATTGATTCTATCTTGCTGTCTAAAGATATAAGGCATGGCAGGTCTTCTATTAGTTTCACCTGTAGCTGTTGTTGGAGTTTCTGTATCTAATTGTTGCGGTTGTGTTTCTGTAGGCGTTAATGTATCCGCATAAGGATCTATATTTTGATATTGAGAAATCGCACTATTGATTTGTTGTTGTTGTAGACGTGATTTTACGATTTGATCCTGTATATTTTTAGGCAGTCTGGCTATTTCTCTCGATAATCCCACAGCTTCTAATGCGTTACCCGTTCTATAATTTCGCAATTGATTAACGCCATAGGCTCCTAGTGATTGCCCTAAGTATGCTGCTATGTTTTGAGCTGCTGTTGGGGTTAAATCCTCATAGAGGGCTGGATCTAGTGGTATTGTCATGCTACCGCCGCTTTTGCTAATGCCGCAGCTATCGCAGCCACAGCGTTTTCTGCAAGCCCTGGATTTCTAGGAATATTATAGAATCCTTTTCTAGGTTCTAGAACTATACCAAGTGATGATAATAATTCTCTTATCCCCTGCAAAGCTCCTCGCTGCATATCTAATCGTTTCCCAAGGAAATCTTCGCCAACATTAGCAACCTGAGCCCCTACTTGCTGACCGAATGCGTTAGAGTTAAACGCTCCTTCTCCATATGTACCCGTAAATCTTTCTGCAATCTCGGGTATAATTCTTTCATATAGATCTCGTATTACGGGTTGCGTAAGTTCTTGGTATTTATCTGTATCAGTAGTTAGATACTGTCCTAAATTTTCAAGACCCATAGGTACCAAAGTTTCTAATTGATTGGTTACCCGATCTAGGAATTGATTTTGTCCTGGAGTGAAAAGATCTTTCTCAACTCGCTTTGTTGGAGTACCGAAAATGTAGTCTAAAAATGCCATAATCTCCTAAAGCTTCATATGCGGTAGTATAATAATTATTTTAATTGTATACTAATTTTTTTATGTATGAGCGAAATTTAGAAGCAATTGAAATAAAAGTCCGTCGTTTTACTGGGAGATTATCCGAAGAGAGACTCCTAACATCACAACTACGCGAATTTATTTTCGAAACTATGCGATATGACCTTTGCGAAGATTTGCACTTTAGCAAAGTAAAAACTACTTGGGATCTGATTACTACCCCTAATGTCGGAGTCTATGATCTCACAAAAATGGTTATTCCCGATCCTTTTGGCAATGACACGGTAAGAGTAATAAATTTATATGAAGATTTTTTCCCTCCTGCACAAATAGGATCTACTTGTCTAAATTGGGAGCAAGAACCGTGCCAAACGAAGCGATATAGAGACCAAATCAAAGAGAAAACTATCTCAGGCGATGGAACTTCAGGACCATACAAATTAACGCTAGATAAGCCCATTATGCAAGCAAACGTGTTGCTATATACGCAAACAACCTTTGATGACCCTATATTTTATAAAGATGTACCCAATAACAAAAACTTTGGCTATTTCACGAAAACAACTGAGCTTAAAAATATAGATGGATTTGTGAATTACTTGCAGGGGACTGTTGAAGTCACTTTCCCCGATGCAATTTCTACTGATCAAACCATAACCGTACAATATAATAGCTATAAATCAGGTAAACCAACTCATATATATTTTGATGGGACTAAATTTCATCTAACCCCTATTCCAGATGGTGTATATCAAATCACAATATGTGTATACAAAAACCCTATCCGACTGCTCATAGGTAACGATAGCCCCGAAGTGGATAAATGGAGTGATTACATAGCACTAAATACAGCTCGAAGGATTCTGAGCGAATCAGACAATGAGGATGCAATAGAGAGGTTTGAAAAGAGATATCGAAAAGAAATCGCACGCATTACCTATCGCTATGACCAACAAATCAAGGCTAAATTGCTCAATCCTAGAAATATATATAGCAATAACGCATGCGGTAGCTGTGCAGATTATGACCCGTGCGGTATGCCTAAAAATCCATTTAACCGTAGGTGTTGTCGATGAACGATATAATGAAAAAATACCTAGATTCTAAGTTTACTGAATATTTTCAAAACAAGCTAGATGTAGCATTTCAACAGGCAGTCCAACGTCATGCCGTTCTAAGAGCAATATTAGATGAGGAAAATTTTTTCGTAAACATACCAGGTGAAAATAACAATCCCAGTGATGACCAGCCCCTCATGCTACGAATCAACCAGAAAATCTTTAAACAATGGGGCGTTAATCACGTTGGGATTACTGAAACAGTAGATTATGGAAAACATACACGAATAGACTTAAAAAACTTTGAAGAAGAACAAAATGCCAGTGATGGATTTGGTTTACTGTACATGTTGAAAAATCAATTGGTATTTAAGGATAAGGATAATAAACCTATCCCTTTAGGCGGTGAAGGCTCGCTTGGATCATCTGGTTATGTGAGATTCCCAATAGGCGATCAAAAGTTAACTCTACAATGGGGAAAATCTACAGGTGGAAATGGATTCCAAGTTAATTTCCCCGTTAAATTTGAGGGAATTCCAGCTTGTTTTGTTGTAGTTAGACGTCAAACAGGCATACGAAATATATGGATACTAGATGGATCTGAAACCATAGAAAATTTCAAAATAGGTTCAGATGCTAACGTAACAGCCTTTAATTGGTGGGCTATAGGCAAATAATGCAACCAAAACTAATTTCATCGCCAGATTCTGGACTTATCAAGAACCGAAGACCTTGGAAAATATTAGAGAGTGCTTTTGACGAATTGGAAGATGCCTATTGTCATGATGCTACTACCCGTAAACGATGGGGCTATCATTTGGTCGGTGGCACTATAGATACAGCACAACTCCGATTCAGTTCAGGGTCTACTGATGCCAATGGATCCTATAATGATATAGTTAGCACAATACCGCTGGCTATGGGTCAAAGAATCAAAATAGGCGATTTGATTATTCTAATCACTGAAGTGCCTCCAGAAACTGGAGATCCAAAATTTATAACCATAGGCGGCAATCCAGATACAACTATTACATTGACACGCGATGGCAGATTGACTGTAACTAACGCAGCTAAAGAAGAAACTGTTGGCATGTATCCATCACTTCCTGTTACAGGACTCGGCACCAAAGAAGCTGGAATGATAAATGTAGAGCAATATATTGCATGGGATACTGTATACTCTTATAAGCCAGAAGGTGGCTATTGGAACAAAATAGATAACACTAAATGGACAGGGGAATCTATAAATTTGGTGTGGTGGTGCAATCATAGAGGACCAAAAGGACCTGAAAGGTTTTTGTATGTCACCAATAATAATCCAGATGACCCTATAAGATACCTCGACGAAGAAGCGACTGGATGGAAAGACCTTACACCATTTCTAAATAAAGATAAAACAGCTAAACTATTGACATGTAGATTTTTAGTATCCTTCAAGGATAGGCTCTATGCCTTTAATGTATGGATTGAAGAAGATGGCGTTAGAACTCATTATCAAAATAGACTGGTAGCCTGTCAAAATGGAAATCCACTACAGGATAACGCATGGTATATGGACGTACCAGGAAAAGGATTTTATCGAGATGCTCCCACAACCCAATCGTTAGTGCAATGTGGATTTGTCAATGACCGACTCACAGTAAAAAGCGATAGGCAAAGTTACGAGATAGTTTATACTGGACATCCCAACGTACCCGTTAAATTCCAACTTATTGATGCAAATAAGGGAGCGGATTCTACCTTTTCGGGAGTTACTCGACAAAATGTGCATATCTGCGTAGGTCAGGAAAATGTCGATGCTACAAATGGCGTATATGTCGAAGATATCGACGATAATATCCCTAGAGAAGTTTATAAAATTCACAAATGCTGCCAATCAGTAGAAAGAGTCTATGGCATACTCGATAATTTTTCGCAGCTTGTCTATTGGTCTATTCCTTCACAGAAAAATAAATCCATCTATCCAAACCGAATACTCGTTTATAACTATATCAATGGGACATGGGCATTTTTCAACGATGCGTTTACTTGTTACGGTAAATTCCAGAAGAAAAACGATATGATTTGGAAGACTGTTGGCAAATTTTATCCGACATGGTCTACCTGGAACGCTCCTTGGAACGCTGGTAAAAAACAATCCGAATTTCCCGATGTCATCGCTGGTAATCAACAGGGACTAACATTTATCATTGATAATCAGAGATCTATCAATGCCCCATCGCTAATCATTACAGGTATTTCTGGCGATCAAATAATCTGTGTTGACCATACCTTAAATGTGCAAGACTATATAGGCATCGAGGATGCACAGTTCAAAGATAGCCCTTTCGAACGAATCATCGTTAGAGTCGAACAGGTCGTGGATTCTAATACTATCATTGTAGACCATAATTTCCCCCAAGGGGGCTATATGGGTGGTGGAACCATACGTCGCATATCAAAATTTGACATAATAACAAAAGATTTTAACTTTGGAGTTCCTACTGGCAAACAATTCAGAGTGCCAGAAGTGCATGTCTTAACAGATACCACGAAATGTGGTGAGTATACTATAGACGATATACAAGATTCTGCTATCTCAGGGTCTACTTGGGATAGCGTAGAGAATAAAAAGGTTTTTATAGGAACCAATATTATGCGGACAAAACCCGAGCAAATAACGCCTAATAGGATAAATACCGAATACGAATGGCATGTATACCATAGCCATGCTAGAGGGGCTTTTGTCAAGTTCCGATTCACCTTGTCCGATACTCAAATAAGAAATTGGGATATCATAGCAAATCCATTTGTATTACATGCAATCAATTTTTATATAGAGCCGTTTGGTTCCATTATCGAGAGATTTTAATATGACTTCAGACCCATTCAGCAATCATCCACAACCCAACGAACTGCTATTAGAATATGAGGATTTCCCAAAGGAATATAACGAACAATTCAGAGTGCAACTAATTCAGATGATTAATGATATGTGCATCTCTATAAATTCTAAAGAGTCAGGTTTTTATAGCGATGAAACAACAATCACCAGTGAAAAGGTTCTACCTACTTATTGCAATGATTTAACGGGAGCCGTTAGCGTATACCATAGAACAGTTAGAAGAAAAGTAATCTTCAGTGAGACATTGCCTAATAGTTCTGCAAAAGTTATACCGCATAATATAGTATATCCAAATGGATCAGTTGGTTGGAGATTATGGGGCTGTGCAAGCATTTTAGATGGAGATAAGAATCTCAATGGATTTTTGCAATTGCCCTATGCACATCCAACGCCTGCCAATTGCATATCTCTATTTTCTGATAGAAACAATATAACTATTACTACAGGAGTCAATAGAACAAATTTCAATTTCTCATTTGTAGTTATCGAATATGCGATCCCTCCCTATACCTATCAATAAATCATTTTGAAAGTTAGAAGCTTTAAGTATTGGCAACGCAATCGAATAAATCTTTAGCATATTCTGATTCATTTTGCTGCTTTGAATTGTCTTGGATGTATTTACTGTCGGTAGAATTTTCATATTGCACCATCCTTTTTTGTATGTCTTCTAAATAGCTTTCAAGCTCTATCATTTTCTTCAAAACTTTGCCCCATTCAGCAAATAGTTTCTTTCTAGATAGAGTCATCGTAGTATGTAATTTTTGGAATTCGGCAGTTTGAAAAACGCAAATCTCTTCGTGAAAAAGATGATCTATTTGCTTTATTTTTTTTAGCTTTAGATCTGTTTTTGGTATTTGTCGATATGATTTAAATTTTATAGATTTTCTGATTTCTGCTATTGCCATACATTCCCCCAAGATTGATTTGAAAAATTGTAGATGTATTGACAAAAAAAAAACAAGAACGATTAGACAATCGCTCTTGCGAAACCGACCACTAGATCAATTTATACGAAATTATAGATTTGCTTCTTTTTACTACCTGTAGAACCGATGGCATTGCCATCAGCATCTAATAGATAGCCGTGAGCTACCTCTATATATCCGTTTGTATTGATATAACTTTTTAACCATTGTGGGATTTCTTTTTCCTCTTGATCCTTAAAGATATACTCATCTATAGGCTCGCCCCATTCGCTTCTTGCGTGTATCTTTAGAGTTGCCCCTGGTTTCCCATGGTAATAGAATTTCCCATGAACCATGCTTAGATCGTAATCTTTTCTTTTCTGCTCTTCAGCAGTGAGAGGTTTTTTTGTTTTTGTTGCTGTTGTCATAATGATTTACCCCAACATCCTAGATCGTTTCCTTCAATTTGCCAGAAGATTTGATCCCCTTTTACACCTGCGGGCGATCCTTTACCTGCTTTGAGTAAAACTCCGATCATGGCATCATTGCCAAAAATCATTTTGTTATTATCACAACAAGGCTTGCCCATACAATCCCCAACTGGGATCATCTGTGCAGGACTCCATTTTAGATTGTCAGCAGCAGGGAATGCAAAATCGGTAAAGTTTCTGCTGTCTATATCAACAGTTACACTGTTACCTGTTTTTGGATCTGTATTTATATCTACTATACAAGCTTTTTTACGATCCATTTCAACCATTCCAAATGCCGATGGAATCATAAAGCTGACAGCTGCACCCTTAGTTGTATAATTATGAGTAGTGCTAAAGAAAACCTCAGTTGTCTGCCCCTTCACAATTTTAGTGATATATAAGACTTTTGGATTGCTATTTTGACCTCTCAGCAAAACTTTAGCTTTAGCTGTAGTTCCAGCTGTAGCGAG
>JAGEOH010000656.1:0-34116 GCA_032207245.1 Pardosa pseudoannulata | reverse complement strand
CCGGCTTTTTCGTCGTAGAAATACATACAGCGATCTCTCGCTGTATACATGTCTACGACCTCAACTACGACAGTAATTCAAGGGACCGAAGAAAAAAGTCGTATAAAAGAGAGAGTCGCAGTTTAAATGTGCTGTACTCTCTTCTTGAGAATTTAAACAATTTTCTCATCTTACATTCCCTTACGGAATTTTCTCCTTCTCTTTTATGATCTTGTTTTAATATTTGTAACTAACCCAAACTCAAGCATTCCTTCCCATTTTCTACTCTCCTTTACCACGTCAGAGCCAAATCTATTCATTAGTTTGTTTGCCAAAATCCCATGTATTGCAGAACTAGAGGGCTTGGGCCAGGAAGTTCTGTGCTACCTGTCATAACGTTCCATTTACTTTCCATTCAGTTCCCATTTAATTCCATAAGCTTCACTTAAAAAAATTCCTTATGTGTAACTTTCCTGCCGTTCTCCCAATTATCACTTTGGTGAGGCGAAAACCCCCCTTTTTTAACGCATAAGACGCCCTGGATTTTCAATCAGGTTACATCACACATACCAGGAGCGTCACGTGGTGTCTCCTTGGCGAGCGCTGCGCTGCACTAGCTTTATAATTTTCACTCTTTTTTTTCTGATGATATGACATACCCCTCTCCACACATTGGCATGTTTTTAGTCCTGCGCTTGGCGGTTTTCCCCCGTGCCACTAGGCCATTGGAATGTTGATTAGTATTCCAGCGGTCAGTCGTTGCCAGCCGTTGCAGTCCTGCAGACTCAAGATAGTTAGAGAGATTTTTTTTCACTTGCTCTTGAGCTTCCCAGACTGCCGGTCCTGATCCAAAGGCTTGATCTTGCACTTAGACTCGCTGCAGAGACATGGAACAGAGGAAGAAACCTAGTATCCTGGTATCCAGCATCCTGAGGAGGAATTCTGAATTCGATTCACCATAATCAGCTTGTTTTTTTTGGTCCATTTTTATTTTCTCCCTTTTTATGTTAATTTTTATATTTTAAACAAAAGTTCAATCGTCTTATGTTAATTTTATCTAAATTTCATATCAATATCAATAAAATGTATTCATTCAATAACTTCTCTCTTTTAATTTAATGGCTATTGTGTTCCTTTTTTTAAATTTAAAATTTAAACTTAAGTTGGCGAAAAGCCAAATTTAATTTATATTAAGTTAAGGGTTAAGGCCATAAACGTGTATTGCCATTATGCGTCACCCACTTAATTATTATATTTTTATTGTCTTTTCTATGGGTTTCTCTTTCAGGTACAAACAATCCTAGTTCCCCATAGAAAACCACTTAATTCCACAGTCAACAACCTATTACCAGTAAAAACTTCATTATCAGTAAAAAAAACATTAGCACACTACCTACATCGTGTGATCTTGTGAGAGAGAACATTCATTATAGCAAATTCAAGTCAAACATTTATCTCTTGTATCTCACCTTCCGTTCTCAAGCTTGCGGAGATAAGCAAATTTCGGTTTGTTTTGTTTTGGAACGCTACGGTCTAAGTTTTGCAACCCGAGGGGTAATGAGGTGGTGACCTACTGCTTAAAGCCGATTCTGAATTGCTAAGAACATCTATGCCTCGGTAGGATTCGAACCTACAGGAGTTAGTGGATTCGAATCCCCCCGAGGCCTGGCAGAAGTCCCCAGATATTGGAAATTGGTGCCACAAATCCCCCTTCTGCTGCGTCATAATGAAGAACTCTGAAGTCATTACGAAACGAATGTCGCCTGTGACATATCTTGATCGCAATATGGTAGCATCTTAAAACAATATATAACAGAGTATGTAGAGCGTAAGTCATGAACACACTTTTTTATAGTTAATTTAAGTGATAAACGTAAGGCGATAGTTGGCAGAGTGAAATTTTCTATTCCACAGCTGGCCTGAAAAAATATACGTCATCTATAATATTTCATTCATTTGAGAAATATAACTAACGTTTCACAACTTTTTATAATTTTACGGTAAAAAGTAGCAGAATCACACAGTTTTTTTTATCTCGTGCAATTAAAGAACTTAGCTTAACATTCAGAGAAAATGTTATGTTTCTACATGTATAATTATACTAGAGTACATATATAATTATAGATAAGTTATAGAATGTTGAAAATAACTTAGATTTTGTAAAAAGTAAAAGATATTAGAGTCATTAATATCCGAGAGAAGCAGACCCTTTGAATGTTTTCTAGACTCTGATTGGGAAAAAAAAATTTCAAATTAGATAATTCATATTAGAATTTAGTATTCCTCCCAATTTTCTGCAAGTATTTTGATTTTTGTAAGTATGGTTAAGGAAACATACTAGATTTAAAGCAGAAACTAGAAAAAAAAAAGAAAAAGTAATATAAAAAACTGAAATAAAAAAATAATAGTTAAATAAGTAAAATAAATTAAAAAAGATTAGTTAAATAAGTTAAACTAAGTTAAAAAAATAATAATTAAATAAGTTATTTTTATTAGTTTCAAGCAATTAAACAAGAAAATTGGCTTAATGATCAAAGAGAATATGTACACACACACACACACACACACACACACATATATATATTATATATATTTATATATAAATATATATATGTATTATATATATATATATTTATATATATATGTATATATATATATATATTTATATATATATATAATATATATATGTATATATATATATATATATATTTATATTATATATTATATGTGTGTGTGTGTGTGTGTGTGTGTGTGTGTGTGTGTGTGAGGTCTAAAAAAGTAGTTGGAAATTATGTGAGTTAAAAACGATTTTAAAAAGGAACTCTTTTATAATAATAAAATAAATGAAAAAGACCCACGCTCGCGTGAGCTTTTGGGATCATCCGATTACGCGGAAGCATTTTTGAGCTATTTGATGAGCTTGCAAACAGATAAGATCAGTGAGAGCGTGGACATGGAACTGTGAACACCTATTCCACGCTTATCTCCGCCACGAACAGTGAAAATGGCGCAAGTTGCTCTCACATAGAACTATGAGTTAATAAAATTATTATTATCAAGAAGACTGTTTACCATTTGCTATAACTCTGGATCACGACTTTACACACACACACACACACACACACACACATATATATATGTAATATATCAAAATTATTTAACTTTAATATTTCCTTAAAAACCTCCTCTCTGCATTGTAATTCCTTAAAATCTTTTTCCCAGCCTCTAAATGTCTCAATCAAAGGAGTGTTCTCGACTTAAAATTCTTTCGATACATTTCCCAAAGCCTTCTATCCTATAGATGTAAATTTTCTGTCTATTCAACACGTTTCCCAGCTGTCGTGGGTAAATGGCTCCGCGTTTTTCCCAATCTTACACTTAAATTCTCTGAGTTAGTGGGAAAATTCTTTCTGTCTTCGCTCTTGGGTGCATCTCTGTTCGAGCAGAGTGATTTTTGTGTCTTTTCTCTTGTCTGTCCTTGCCTAGTAAATATGTCCGTTTTAGCAGTTCTGACATAAAGTTTTAATTCGACTTGTGTCTTTCTCTTCCGTGTCGGCCGACTGCATTTTTATTACTGCTAGCTGTTTAGCTTTCACCTTGTCCAGCAGTTTTATAATTATTGGATTACATATGTGTTTAAGTTATAGAATGTAGAAAATAAGATAGGTTTTGTAACAAGTAAAAGGTATTAGACTCATTATGATCTAGAAGAAGACCCTTTGAATATTTCCTAGACTTTGACCTAGTGAAAATTTTGATTTAGATAATTTGTATAAGTACCCAGAAATCTCCCAATTTCTTACAAATACTTGCCAGTATTTGCAAATTAGGATTTCTCTCCTTATGACAAAGCAAGCATCTCAGATTTGAAGCAGGAACTACATTCAGAAATTATTATTCATTAAGCAGGAAAATAACGCATTTTCTTCACGTGTGCCTACATTGTATCGATATTATGAAAATACAGTTAGTTTCTTTTGTGCATGGAAATGCAGGGAAAATACTATGCATTTTACAATAATGTTGCATAATTTTGATTTCTGTTAGTTTCATTTCTCGAATAGTTCATTGTCTATGAAGGAGAATTCTTTCCCAAAGAGAATAATTCGACACCTATCGCAAGCAATCTAAATTTCTCAAAGATAATGAACACATTATTTTAAATTGAAACGAAACAGAGCGGGTAATTTCCAATTCTGCGTTTGAAGAAAGTTACTTCCTTTTAAAAAACGATTTTGTGGAGTTTCAGCAATCACTCGGGTTTATTGTTCCGGGTTTGTTCTCGTCGTCATAGCTACGAGGCAATGCTATATCGGCTGCTACAAATGGACGTTCAATATTTGATAAGTTAATACGATTCTCTCAGTGTCGTGTATAGGGAATTTTTTAAAGTACAGATACCGGAAATGATACAAGTAACAAGTATAAACAGGCTTATGAACATGGATGGTTTTTGCCTCTCGCAAATTTACTTTAGCCCACTGCTATGTAAGGAAAGTGAAAAAAAATGTATGTAAAGGAAAAAGGTTAGTGTGACAATTCATGCAACATAAAATAGTCATAATAATTGAAATTGGGGAATTATTACAAGGCCTGTTACAAGGTAAAATTGATACAACAGCTGATATAAAACTAGTCTCTTTTGCTTTTTAACATATATATATATATATGCTTATACTTTTCCTTCCAAATTTTGTTACTTGACAGTCACTTAATTTTGGGAATGTTGTAATGTACTTACAATCTATACACCAGTGTTCGTTACAAGGGGGAAATACAGAAAGAATATAATACTTTATATTGAGATTGGGACATTTATTCTGTATATTCATTTACAAATAGATCCTTCGTTATTATTTTTACTATTTTTTCAACTTTTTATGATTTTTATTATGTTAAATTCACGTATTTTGTACGGATGACCCTGGCCACATAAACATTTCATGTTTTCTATCCTTAAACTTTCTTCTCGTCTATTTTTATGTGTCCTTTCACCTTTTAGCTGTTAATTTTTCTGCTCGCCTTCATTTTTGTGTTTATTGAAAGAAATCTCCGGATTAGAGGGCTCGGCCCATGCAATCCAGGCCCATACCTACCGGGGTGATAGTGTCATTCCTTTACTTCCATTAATTAATGTGGAAAAAAAAAAACGAAGAACTTAACGATAATTTTGATGTAGCTAAGAAGACTTTGAATTATCTTTCTAAATGAATTCAATGTGATTCTAAACTGCATTCCCAATATCGAGAGACTTTAGGGGAGTATGAAGATAAACAAATTATTGAGCGTGTACCTGATAATTCTCAGCTAAAAAACAAATCATTTTTTTACCTGCTTCATACAGTACTTTACAATTTTAGAAAATGAAAAATTTACTGATTCCGTCATATGACGGGCTATATGCTAGTATATCATAATCATCAATTATTCATGTCTTATATTTACACTATAATTATTACAATTCTACCACACTGTTAAATTATTAAAAGAGGCCTAAGTTAAGTGACTGTAAATATTATTTTATCTTTACCTATATTAAAGGCACAGGGGAGCAGGTAGGGGCTTTCCTCACGCGGTGTCGATCAGGGCGCAAGGGACGAGTCGGTGATGGTGAGCGGGGCGGTGTCAGTCCTTCAGTGGGTCCAAATGATCAGGCAGGGACTTTCCTCCTGTGGTGTCGGTCCGGGCGCACGGGACGAGTTGGTGCTGGTGGATCCTTGTTCCACTTCTCTCGACTCCTGACTTCGACTCCTCTCCTTAACTTCGTTTCCAAACTCCTCACCTCGGTTCCAAAGCCCCTTTTTTCTTCCTCTCCAATCGCTCGTTTTCGGGAAATTTTCCCACATCTGCATCCCCTTCGGGAGTGCAGGTGGGCTCATTAAAGTAGCCCCTTTTGTGCAAGCTGTCATTACTTTTTAGCCCCTGCTCCCATAACTCACGGTCACATCTCTGTGCGAGCTTGACCGTTACGCTGCCATTCCGTGATCTATACCTCCTCTGCAGGGATCCCTAAACTTGACGTGAATAATTGGAGTCCTAAATTTCTCTAGGAAAATCCTCCCACAGCTGTGCATGCACGTGCAGATCACCGTGGAGAAGTACCTCGGTACAGTGAAACTTAACATAAACTTAAGATAAATACATAAAACTTTTTATCAACCAATAAAATATTTCTATTTGGTATTATGATTTGGATTTTTTTTTTGGGGGCTAGAATTTAGAATTAAAAATTTTGCTTTACGTGGTCTAGAATACAATATAAATGTCGAGAATAACTGTGTGTGATGATTTTTCAGTAGAAAATTTAGAAGTAAAAGATTTGTAAGTAGATAATTAAATACAAGTAAGTCCTAAATAGAAAATAAAATAAGAAATCAACATCAGCAATATTAAAACTTTTTAATATATTTGTTTCGATCTGAAAAGTGTTCATTATATTCTTCATTTCTCTGTGCGATATTGGATATTTTCAATCATATTTTTATTATATATTGTAATTATAATTAAAGCAATAAATAGAATTATGCATTCTAAATGTTAAAGCTTGAAAAAAATCTATATAAGGTATTACATATTTCAGAAAAATTTCTATCTTTTAATCAATGTTTAAAATGTACAGCTATTATTAGAAGGTATTACAATGTCATTACATTAGCTGATATAAAATGGTGTTTTGCTTTTAAACTTAATAAATCTTTTACGTTTCCCTCAAATTTTGTTACTTGAAAACCACTTAATTTTTATTTCATATATCCCTGTGCGATATTAGATTTGTTAAACATATTTTTATTATATTGTAATTATAATTAAAGCGAAGAAAGAATAAAATTATGTTTTACTAAATGTATAAATCTAGAAAAAAAATTAAATATGTAAGGTATTTACATATTTTCAGAACAATTTCTACTTTAATCAATGTTTAAAATGTAAGGGCTATTATTTAAAAGGCCTATTACAATGTAAAATAAATACATTAGCTGATATAAAAACTGGTTTGTTTGCTTTTAAACATAAAATCTTTATACGGTTCCCTCAAATTTTGTTACTTGAAAACCACTTAATTTTGTGAAAATTAACATATATCCCTGTGCGATATTAGATTTGTTTAAACCATTTTTTTTATTATATTGTATTATAATTAAAGCAATAAGAAGAGAGTATAAAAATTATGTTTTACTAAATGTATAAATCTAGAAAAAAAATTAAATATGTAAGGTATTTACATATTTTCAGAAAAATTTCTAGGCCGTAATCAATGTTTAAAATGTAAGTGTTATTAACAAGGCCTATTACAATGTAAAAATAAATAAATTAGCTGATATAAAAACTGGTTTGTTTTGCTTTTAACATAATAAATTATACTGTTTCCCTCAAATTTTGTTAATAAAAAACCACTTAATTTGTGAAATTCATTTCTCTGTGCGATATTGGATATTTTCAATCATATTTTTATTATATATTGTAATTATAATTAAAGCAATAAATAGAAAGTATAAAATTATGCATTTCTAAATGTATAAAGCTAGAAAAAAATCAAATATATAAGGTATTTACATATTTTCAGAACAATTTCTAGGCTTTTTAATCAATGTTTAAAATGTAACGACTATTATTAGAAGGTCTATTACAATGTAAAATAAATACATTAGCTGATATAAAACTGGTTTGTTTTGCTTTTAAACATAATAAATCTTTATACGGTTCCCTCAAATTTTTTTACTTGAAAACCACTTAATTTTGTGAAAATTAACATATATCCCTGTGCGATATTAGATTTGTTAAACCATATTTTTATTATATTGCAATTATAATTAAAGCAATAAGAAGAAAGTATAAAATTATGTTTTACTAAATGTATAAATCTAGAAAAAAAATTAAATATGTAAGGTATTTACATATTTTCAGAAAAAATTTTATGCCGTTTAATCAATGTTTAAAATGTAAGGGCTATTATTACAAGGCCTATTACAATATAAAATAAATACATTAGCTGATATAAAACTGGTTTGTTTTGCTTTTAAACATAATAAATCTTTATACGCTTTCCCTCAAATTTTGTTACTTGAAAATCACTTAATTTTGTGCAACTGAACATATTTCCCTGTGCGATATTAGATTTATAAAATCATATTGTTATCATATTGTATTTATAATTAAAGCTATAATATGAAAGTATAAAATTATACTTTACTAAATGTATAAAGCTAGAAAAAATTAAAAATATAAGGTATTTACATATTTTCAGAAAAATTTCTATACCGTTTAATCAATGTTTAAAATGTAACGACTATTATTACAAAGCCTATTACAATGTAAAATAGATACATTAGTTGATATAAAACTGGTCTATTTTGCTTTTTAACATAATAAATGTTTATACGTTTTCCCTCAAATTTTGTTACTTGAAAATCACTTAATTTTGGGAAACTTAACACATTTCTTTGTACAATATTAGATTTTTAAAATCATATTTTATCACATTGTAATTATAGTTAAAACAATAAAAAGAAAGTATAAAATTATGCTTTACTAAATGCATAAAGATGAAAAAAATTATGTACATAAAGTATTTACATGTTTTCAGAACGATTTCTATGCCCTTTAATTAGTGTTTTTACATATAAAGACTATCTTTTAATTGTTCAATTTAATAAAATTTTCTCTGAAATACAAGTCTGCACATGATTTAGACCATAGAAAGGATTTTATAAAATTACTGGATGTATTGATTTCCAGTCTTTTTCCACCATTTTTCAGAACTATCAATCGTGGTGGGTTTGCGCTCATAAAGAGCTCTTTCAACGGACCAAATGCACGCTAGTTCGTATGTGAAACGTTTGAGAGCTTCATGGAAAATGGGCTGAAACGGTATACAGTACAACTCTCTTACAATCAACTCTAATTTAACAAGAATCCGGGATTTAATGGGAAAATCTGAAATACTTGGTTATTCCAATGAGTCTATGGGAGCATATATCGCTTTTAACGAGCAATATTTTTGTGAGTCCTAAAATTTCTGTTGATTCATACCTCTTCAGCTCATCTTTTTTTGGAAAACAATTAACATTCAAGACTACAGAAAGTTACGGATGGACGTTGCATCAACATGCATTATAAATTATTTCCACTCAATAAGGATGCATTGGACATTTCTCCAAAGCGAAAAATTTACTGAAAATAAAGCTATAGACGCCTTGAAAAATTGGAAATGAGTAGAGAAGAATTTAACAATTATGTATCTGTTAACGCCAATGTTATAACTTCCGATATACTTACTCTGGAGTGTATAGTAGGTGCAATTCAAGCTAAAGCACATGAAAAAATGTTCAAAGGGACGATGATGACAATGAATGTGAATAATTTTAAAATAAACTGACCTTAACATACTCAATGGATTTTGAGTCTGAAAAAACTTCAAACTGTTTTCGAAATCAGGGTTTCGAAATCAATGTTTTTTAGGCCACGAGTCTTTTCAGGGAACGATAACAAAAGAAAGAGACAATAAAACAGTTCAAGATAAAGTAACTTTTTCTTTACTGAACAGATATGAAAAATAAAATAGATATAAATAATTATTTTTAGTATCCGTTTTATACCAGCACTCTGTTATAACGAGAAAATATTACGGCTCCTTCGCAGTTGTTATGAGTGAGTTCAACTGTATATACACTACTTGTATAAATTTTCATTTTTTAAAAGAAGGCAGTGGTACTTTTTGAAGTGTGACTTGTGGTTTTGTCTTGATGAAGTATCAACCTCTGAAAGTCATCGCAAAAACAAACAGGAATTTATTATAAAAGTATGGGACATAAAACTTTCCCTTGACAGTACGTTGAATTGATTTTGACATTTCCCTCTTCTCTTCTTATTTTTAATTTCCTATATTAGAAGAACTCTGATACAATCATAAACCTCTTACTGAAACTGTCTTTCATTGATAGAATTGAGTTTGTATATTTTTTCTCTTCGCTCTAGATAATAAAGAGAACTTTTTTATTAGAGTCATTTGGGTAAACCCATACTTCATCAAGGGCAATAAGGTGTTTCCATTCATCTCCTAAATAGTTTTCATACAGGGTTTTACAAAACGTTTTGATCTGATCTACATTGTCTCGGCAAAATTTGGTCAGCATTATGTTTTTTAGCTTTTAACTTTCTCATATACTTAGTTTAGGGAAGGTATTGTTATAGTCCAAAATTTAGACCCGAGATTTTGATTAATCTTCTCGTTTTGAATTTCCTTGTGTTCGAAAACACCATTTTTGGAATTAAATCTCTGTCTGTTTATGATATTTCGAGTACGTTTTGGCTTTAAGAAAGCAAATTTTGACTACGTCCATTTTACATGTCTCTGTGAAAAACGTCGGATTGAGATTCTATAACTATTGCCACATTTCAAACGGAATCTGCCGTGCTCCACAGCACAATGGTTAAAGTCTTGGGCTACAAACCGAAAGCTCTCCGGTTCGGCCCTGAGTCAGGTCAAATTTATTTTCTTAATTTTATGTTCGCTTTGTTGGGTAGTCAAGAAGACTCCTAAATTATGCAAATTTTCAGTACAACTAAAATATATCTAAAATGTTTTGTTGCATTATAAAAGCTTGTGTTAAAACTACTAGCGGCAGTTGTTGTTCGAGCACGAGCTAGGTAGCTTGGCATATAATAAACGGTGTTACCTTTTAACTTGACTCTTCATTGTGAGCAACGAGTACTTGAATCCGCGTGACAATATAAATGATTCCCCATAGCACTCATCTGAGCATTTATTTTCTTACTTTACTTTAAAGAAAGCAAATTTTGAATACGTTCATTTTACTCGTCTCTGTGAAAAACGTCTGATTGAGTTTCTACAAATATAAATAATTCCTCATAGCACTCATCTGAGCGTTTATTTTCTTACTTTACTTTAAAGAAAGCAAATTTTGAATACGTCCATTTTACACGTCTCTGTGAAAAACGTCGGATTGAGATTCTATAAATATAAATGATTCCCCATAGCACTCATCTGAGCGTTTATTTTCTTACTTTACTTTAAAGAAAGCAAATTTTGAATACATCCATTTTACACGTCTCTGTGAAAAACGTAGGATTGAGATTCCATAAATATAAATGATTCCTCATGGCACTCACCTGAGCTTTTATTTTCTTACTTTACTTAAATTAAAAATCCCAAAAGAGCAATTATGCGAAAAGCACGCTGGATGGCTTATTTCTATTAAGTATAGCTGCAGATGCAGATGCATTACATGAGGTTAGTATCTAGAATCTGTGTAAAGATTTTGCAAATCAAAAGGAGAATTTTTTTTAAATGTAAATAAGGTGGAAGTGTACAAAAATATGCATTATTTCCAATCTTCTTGTAAGTTTTGCTATTTTGTAATTTTTGTTATCTTGTAATTTTACTACATCATTGTTTGTATTTTGAATTTTTGGTATTTTGAATTACATACCTATAAGAACACCAAAATCTTAAGTCCTCTAAGGGTCTTTATTCGGTCTTGTTCTAGTAAACATACATAATCAATGATTCATCCCTGACTGGTAGAGGCATTCGACTTCCTTTTCAACCCTCTCCTCTAATAAAAAAGATCACCAGTTGAACTTTTACCTTTATAGCAGTACATTCAATCGATCAATAGTTTCTAGAATCCGTGTAAAGATTTTGCAAATCAAAAGAATTTTTTTAAATGTAAATAAGGAAGTATACAAAACTATGCATTTTTTCCAATCTTCTTGTAAGTTTTGCTATTTTGTAATTTTTGTTATCTTGTAATTTTATTACATAATTGTCTGTATTTTGAATTTTCGGTACTTTGAATTACATACCTATAAGAACACCAAAATCTTAAGTAATCTAAGGATCTTTATTCGGTCTTGTTCTAGAAAACATACATAATCAATGATTCATCCCAGACTGGTAGAGGCATTCGGCTTCCTTTTTAACCCTTTTCTCTAATAAAAAAGATCACCAGTTGAACTTTTACCTTTACAGCAGTACATCCAATCGATCAATTTATAATTCTTTATGGCCAATAGTGGCGTACGAGATATCAGGAGATAAAATTTAACGCGGAAACTCTAGATAGTTTTGCATTTCTTTTAGGAAATTATCGGCGTCCTGAATACTAAGTCATAGTATTGCTATGCTCTGAACATGAGTACAGTCAATTTAATCCCTGAATCGAACCGTGGTTGTACGTGACAAGACTATTGTTTAACTGCAGGATCATTTGGATGATTTCCAGCTTGTGTAATTAACTCCTGTATTTTGAGACAAAACATACCACAGAATATATAAATCTGAGGGGTTAAAAATTTATTCCCCAGGAAGAAATATCAGGAAAAATCAGAAAGTCCGCTCTTTGTTTTATAAACTATAGGCATGCAGTTTTCTCTTTCACCATATTTCATATTTTTTTATGCATTTACTTCAAGTGTCTATTTTGTAAATGCTTATTAAATCGCATTCTAATACTAGTAAATATTTCAGGTGTGAGTTTAAATTTTTTGACTTCTAAAATGAGAATATTTTAAGGATTCTTTGAAGGCGATTCAAGTAATTTTTTGCATTTAAGTATAAAAATACCAATTGCATTATACGAATTATATTTTATAATTATGGTATAACTGTAAAATATTGAATATAATTCATGCATCAAATGGGAGACACGGTAGAGCACTTATTGTTTAATAAGATTATCATAATTATGAAGTATCACATGTCCTTTTATATGTATCAGCAAAATGAAAAGTTTTTAATGTATGGACACCTTAGTAGATTATTGTATAGCTTTGATTACACATGAAAATAAAATAAAAAAGCAGTTGTAGAAATATAAATTTTGGTTCGGCTTGCTACGGTCTACTATTTGCAACACGAGGGCTAATGAGACTGGGACGTACAGCTTAAAGCCGATTCCGAATGGCTGCGAACATCCATGTCATAGTGGGATTCGAACCCATGAACTCCGATACCGAAAGCCAGCACCCTAACCAATCGGCCATCTTTCGGTGCAGTAATATAAGGAGATGAATTAAAGTTATAGCAGCATTTTGAATGGAGGTATACAAAGAAATACATATATACATAATACAAAGAAAGATAAACTATGCTAAGATATATTTTAAGATAATACTAAGGTATATTTTAACAGATGTGCAATGAATTGATCATAGACTAATAACTGCTTAAAAAAACTTACACAAATTAAGGATATATTTTTTATTTGTATTCAAAATATCATTATAGAGCAGTAACATTAAAGGTATTTTGCATATGTTAAACAGGAAATATTACCTGAAATAAAAGCATGCAGTTTATATTTCACTGAAGGGAAAAAAACTAGTAAGGCATGCATATGCAAATAAAGAGATAAGGAGTCAATCAGAATAGGGTGATGTGGTCGGAAACGCCTAAATAAGACAATAATTGTCTGGTACAGTTGTTAGATCGGTTACTGCTGCTACAATGGTAGGTTATCAAAATTTAAGGGAGTTTGAATGGGGTATTATAGTCGGCTCACAAAAGATGGGACATAGCATCTCCGAGGTAATGATGAAATTTGGATTTTTCCGCACGACCATTTCACGAATGTATTGTGAATATCGGGAATCCGATAAAACATCAAAATTTCCGACATCGCCTCAAAAAGTTCGTGCGATAACGGGACCAACGACCACTGGGGAGAATCATTAAATTTGACAGAAATGCAATTCTTTCCCAAATTGCTGTAGATTTCAATACTGGGCCATCAACAAGTGTGAACTTGCGAAACATCATCGATATGGGCTTTCGGAGCCGAAGGCCCACTTGTGTACCCTTGATGACAACACGACACAAAGTTTTACTCTTCGCCAGGGCCCATCAACACCGATATTCGACTGTTGAGGACTGGAAACATGTTGCCTTGTCTGACGAGTCTAGTTTCAAATTGTATCTAGCGGATGGACGTCTATGGGTATGGAGACGATCTCCTGAATCTATGGACCCTGAATGTCAACAAGGGACTGTTGGGGCTGGTAGATACTCTATGATGGTATGGGGCGTGTGCAGTTGGAGTGATATGGGATCTCTGATACGTCTAGATACGATTCTGACAGGTGACACGTTCTGTCTGATCACCTGCACTCATTCATGTTCATTGTGCATTCCGATGAACTTGGGGAATTCGAGCAGAACTATGCTACACCCCACACGTCCAGAATTGCTACAGAGTGGCCCTAGGAACACTCGTCTGACTTTAAACACTTTCGCTGGCAACCAAAATCCTCAGATATGAACATTATTGAGCATATTTGGGATGCCTTGCAACGTGCTGTTCAGGAGAGATCTCTACACCTATTAGTGTTAGAGATTTAAGGACAGTCTTGCAGGATTAAATGTGTCAATTACCTCCAGAACTACTTCAGACATTAGTCGAGTCCATGCCTTGTCTTGTTGCAACACTACTGCGTTCTCTCGCAGGCCCTACACGATATTAGACAGATGTACTAGTTCTTTTATCTCTTCAGTTTATATTAATTCGGGGAATTTGCATTCACTGATAGCATTCAACAAACAAAGCCACTGATTGTTTTCCTATTTTAATATGGGAGAGCCATATAGGTAAGACAACTTTGCTCCTTACGAAGGGACAACACAAATACATCCAAGTCTTACTCGAAAATCGAACTCAAGGATATCTAGTGGAAGCCCGAAACTGTAACCATTATACAATCTGGGCGACGATGGGTACATAAATGACAATAGATCTCACTTAAGGGGACATAGTACCTTTCAAGCTGAAGTCTTCATCGTAACACCCTATTTTTGTTTTAGCATAAAATTTCTGCTCTGTTTAGAATTAAAATTTTCCTAAATCTTTAATGGGTTTATGATTTTATAAAAATCATTTATTTTAGTTATATGACGGAATATGTTTTCTAAAGAAACAAAATATACACTAAGTGAAAATTTAAAAATCCACTTATCTACAAAATAAATTTTGAAATTCGTAAATTAGAAACTATTTTTTTTACCAAATAGAGGATATTCATCACTTTTATTCAGTGAACCTCAGTTATATTAATGCGATCTCTATATTCTATTTTATAGTATAATAAAGGCTATTATTTAAAACGCTCTCCATTTCTTAATAGTTTCCAGATTTTTAAAATTGTACAATGTGAGATACAGAATAAAATAGATATTTACATTATTGTAGTATAAAATAAAGCAAAATAGATATTTTATTTGAATTTGATATGAAAATTCAGTTTTATTATATATATTTTAAAAGCTAACTTGTGAATTTCATTTTATTTTTCATCTAGTTTGCATCTTTTACGTAATTAAAAAATATAAAACTTGAAATGACAACTAAATAAGTTTTTTCAAAACTAGAATGTTATTGAAGAACATGCGAAAAATCATTTTAAAAGGAACAAAACTTCTTATTTTATGATGAATGGAGAAAATGCCGTTTAATGAAGATGACCCCTTAAGGAACTTAAAGCAATTTTTTTATGTCTACGAAGCGACAGACTCATCAGTCTTCACGGAAAACGCGACTTAAGACCAAAACAAAAAGAGACTGGCGTTAGTCGATTCGTTTATTATTTTTTTTTTGGTCTGTAGCTGTTATTCAAATTTATCATTAATTTCTTTTTTTTCCTGGTGTTCTTAGGCGTCAATCAGTACTCGCGGCTGTCAAACGCTCATATTTAATCGAGGAAAAATCAGTTGCCTTAAAATTAAAATATTAGCAGCTGCTCTAGAATACTAAAATTCTCAGAAATGCCTTAAGCAAAAGTTGATTAAAGAGAGACATTAATTTGAATTTTATGTGCATGTGTCAGTTTTAATTCGTTTATGTAGTACTAGAGGTGGTTTAGCTAAAAGAATTTACTCTGCTCCTTGTTAAGTAGTATGTTTGAGATCCTAGAATTGTAAAAAATAAATTAATCTACATATTCAAGACGAATTACATTTAAGTGACTGATTATAATGAAGATTAAAAGGATCAAATTTCTTGCTACTAGAAACTAATTCAATTAGATGTTTGAGTTCTATCTATTTTTGTGTACTATTAAGTACGGATAAATGTTTGAAAATAGTTTCGTGTTTTAATATAAGTTGCCCAAAATAAGAAATGCTGCCAATTATAGATTTTATATTAGTTTCCTGTAAGTTGTAAATAGATATATTTTTCAAGAAAGCTTTAATCAGTACCCGCAGCTGTCAAACATTCATATTTAATCGAGGAAAGATATCTGCCTTAAAATTAAAATATTAGCAGTTGCTCTAGAACACCAAAATTCTCAGAAATGTCTTAAGCAAAAGTTGATCAAAGTAAGACATTTAATTTGAATTTTATGCGTATGCGTCAGTTTTAGTTCTTTTATATAATACCAGTTGACTGAAGGATTTTACACTGCTCCTTGTTAAGTAGTATGTTTCAGATCCTCGAATTTAAGTGACTCATTATAATGAAGATTAAAAGGATAATTTTTTTGTACTAGAAACTAAAACTCAATTAGCTGTTCAAGTTCTATCTATTTTTGTGTACTATTAAGTACGGATAAATGTTGGAAAATAGTTTTAACTTGTTTTAATATAAGTTGCTGAAAATAAGAAATGCTGCCCATTAAGTTTTTATATTAGTTTTCTGTTACCTGTAAACAGATATATTTTCCAAGAAAGCGTTAATCAGTACCCTCATCTGTCAATCACTCATTTAATCGAGGAAAGATCAGCTAACGTAAATTTAAAACATTAGCTGTTGCTCTAGAATACCAAAATTCTCAGAAATGCCTTAAGATAAAGTTGATCAAAGTAGGACATTTAATTTGAATTTTATGCGTATGCGTCAGTTTTAGTTCGTTTATATAGTACCGGAGGTGGTTTGGCTGAAAGATTTTACAATGTTCCTTGTTGAGTAGTATGTTTCAGATCCTCGAATTTAAGTGACTGAATATAATGAAGATTAAAAGGATCAAACTTCTTTCTACTAGAAGATAAAACTCAATTAGCTGTTTAAATTCTATCTATTTCTTTGTTCTATTAAGTATACCATTATAGATAAATGTTTGAAACTAGTTTCTTGTTTTAATATACGTTTCCAAAATAAGAAATGCTGCTGATTTAGATTTATATTAGTTTTCTGTTAGCTGTAAACAGATATGTTTTCCGAGAAAGTGTTAATCAGTACCCACAGCTGTCAAACACTTATATTTAATCGACGAAAGATCAGCTGACTTAAAATATTAGCAGCTACTCTAGAATAGCAAAATTCTCAGAAATGCTTTAAGCAAAAGTTGATTAAAGTAAGACATTTAATTTGAATTTTATGCGTATGCATCAGTTTTAGTTCGTTTATATAGTACCAGAGGTGATTTGGCTGAAAGATTTTGCACTGCTCTTTGTTAAGTACTATGTTTCAGATCCTCGAATTTAAGTGACTGATTATAATGAAGATTAAAAGGATCAAACTTCTTTCTACTGGAAACTAAAACTAAATTAGCTGTTTAAGTTCTATATATTTTTGTGCACTATTAAGAACACTATTATAGATAAATGTTTGAAAATAGTTGTTCGTATTTTCGTCCCATTCTTGTTGTTTAAACTTCGTCCCACACTCGAAGTGAAATTATTGTCATTGACTAACGTAAATTTAACCAATATGTTCAAAATTGGCAATTTAAGCAACGAAATCTGAACATAAAGCATAAGGTAATGTAGACATAAAATTCAGCGTTTTTGGACGAAATTCCTACCAAAATTGTACGTAGATTATACGTAAATTTAAGAACATTTGCGCATGCGTTATTAAGAAAATCATTCCACTCCATTTTATTTAATTATCGAACACATTTTTGTCTTCAAATCTTTCTTTTAAGGAGTTAAGGTGAGTGAATTGGTTAATCATGTTTCTAAAAATGTATGTAAACAACAAGAATCCCGTAATTTGAATAATGTTGTCAAATCACAAATATATGTTATTTTTGACATATCTCACAATTCAAACTTTCCTAATGTAAACATTACAGAATTTAATAACTTTGGAAACTGTTTTTCACAATAAAATCTGATAATATATAGTTTAAAAGATTAGCATAGTTTTTATTTCAAATTTTGTTAAAGTACAAACTAAACATAACACAGAAACAGTATTTATAGGAAAGATTTTTAAATCTTTCTAATTTATACTTAAACTCCTGAAACATCATCATATTAGATTTTACAAGCTTAGAAATGAGTCCTGTGTTCTTAGCCTTGTGCTCTATATTAAAAAAGTGTACATTTTCAATTAGATAACAGTTATATTGTATTTCCATTAATACTCTCTAAAATTAATTAGTGTTTTCAAAATGTAGTAAAAAAGTAATTTGTTTTCAAATTTTATCGTCAATAAAATTGGAAAAATATACATGTTAAAAATACTGTGTTATAAAAATCTTTTCTTTATTATCTTATAATAACCTAGAATTATTTCTAATTTAAAACTTAATGGCTTTAAAAACTGTTCAATAACTAAAAGCTTCTTTTTTGTTTCTTTTGTACCCCTTTTTTTGAACTACTTATATAATTTAAAGAAAAAAAACTTTAACTGGTCATTTTAGAATATTTTTAATTTAAAATTACAGTTAGTCTTAATCTTGTAAAGTTTACATAAACTCGAATATCAGCATTTTTCTTATTATTTAGATAAAATATATTTATTATAACTCATAAAATTGCCTTTTGCCACTGGCATTCCAATTGTGTTTAAAATTAATTTTTAGTGAAATCTGAAATATATGAAATTCAGGAAAAAAACAGTGAATAAAGGTATCAATTTTTTCTATTACATTTAAACTAAGACATTACATTTACTGAAACATTAGGTATATGGTCAGTTACAATTTCCATTGTGTAAAATAATTATCTAGAATCTATAATAATACCTAATTTTTCAATTGCCACTGAATTTTTCTGTACTGATTTTTTATTGGTATTTTTTCTTCTCTAATTTGGAGATTTTTCGACATTTACCTTGACTTAAATAAATAAAAAAATTAGCTATTCAATTCTAGTATCATTTTTGATTTACTATCATGTAAGGCAGTCACATTAAACAAAAAAACTAAATCAGTTCTTATGTTTTTATGAAGATTTCTTTCAAAGTGTAATAATAAGTAAATGCTTTATGTTATGTTATTTTGTACGCACATTTAGAGCCATCCGATGTAATAAAAGGTGACATCTGCACATAATATCTACATAATCTGAATCAGTTTGGACGTTACTAGAGCCACTTTTTGGTCGAATGTACGCAACTTTCAACCTAATCATAAGTGTGCTGTGTTAGTTTCTTGTTTTAGTATAAGTTACCCAAAAATAAGAAATGCTGCCGATTATAAATTTTATATTTGCTTTCTATAAGCTGTAAACAGATATATTTTTCAAGAAAGCGTTAGTCAGTATCCGCGGCTGTCAAACACTCATATTTAATTCAGGAAAGATCAGTTGCCTTAAAATTAAACTATTAGCAGCTGCTCTAGAATACCAAAATTCTCAGAAATGTCTTAAGCAAAAGTTGATCAAAGTAAGACATTTAATTTGAATTTTATGCGTATGCGTCAGTTTTAGTTCGTTTATATAGCACCAGAGGTAGTTTGGCTGAAAGATTTTACAGTGTTCCTTGTTGAGTAGTATGTTTCAGATCCTCTAATTGAAGTGACTGAATATAATGAAGATTAAAAGGATCAAACTTCTTTCTACTAGAAGATAAAACTCAATTAGCTGTTTAAGCTCTATCTATTTTTGTATACTGTTAAGTACACCATTACAGATAAATATTTGAAAATAGTTTCTTGTTTTAATATAAGTTATCCAAAAATAAGAAATGCTGCCGATTATAAATTTTATATTTGCTTTCTATAAGCTATAAACAGATATATTTTCCAAGAAAGCTTTAATCAGTACCAGCAGCTGTCAAACACTTATATTTAATCCAGGAAAGATCATCTGACTTAAAATTAAAATAATGGCAAATAATGCTAGAATACCAAAATTTTCATAATTGTCAAAAGTCACGTCTCGAGTCAAGGATGTCTTTATAGCCAGAGCTTAGTAATAAAATAGTTAACAATTATATTTTATTTAACATTATATTTTAGTAAAATATATGTTGAAAAATGAGCGAATCAGAATATCAATATGAATACGCTATCGGAATGCGGCTCACAAGGAAGATTAATAGTAAGTGATATGAAAAAAATATATATACTTGAATAGTAAGTGTTATAGCTTACAATTTGTAAATGATAAATATCAATAAACGATTGTTGTTGTTTTTTTCTTTCACATTGTTATTTTCAATTCTCTATTGTATTCGAGTGTGAAAAATTATAGCAACATAAAGTACAACGCCGCTCGAATTATCTCGAGTGTTCACAGTTTGGCCAGTTTAGCGAGCTCAATTTAACTCGAGCGTGCTCGTTAATTAAGTAAATTCGATACTTAAAAAAAAATTTCTGCATATCTCTGGCTTACGGCTTCTTCACTTTGTGATATTACAGATTTCATAAACCGAAAAAAGACACTCCGACACTCTATGGTGAGCTTGTATAATAAAAGATGTGTATGACTTATAGATAAATTACTGTAAATTTATGTCTTAATCAAACAAAAGACCCTCATCATACAAAACATGATAAAAAAAATAATAACATGCCAAATGAGCAAATGCTTAAGATAAAAGTCCACTCCAAAAAACCATTTTTGTTCTAAATTACGTTACTAGAGAAAATATAAGAGCCCCGTTGCTGTCTCGAACTCCGTCTACCGATTTCGAAGTGAGAAATGAGGAAGAAAATAACATAACGCGTCCGACCGAGAGTATTTTCTGCGCCTGCTTCGCTCTTCCAGTGACTCAAACCATTTCTTCACACCTCCAATCGGCTATTTGGGGTCAAAGAGGGGACCATCTGCGCAGCGTGATCTTGAAATCATACCCCTCTCTTTTTCCGACGCACATACAATGTCAAAGTCAAGGCTACGGAGAGCTGGCCAGATTATTTTTCAACCGTCATCAGACTCTCTCTTTTTCTAACTAGAAGGTCGTTAAAATCAGTATATTAGCACAAAATGAGATATTAATCATAATAAGCAATTATTATAACAGGTCATCAAAATTTTAAATGACGACTCTCATATGTATATACATAAATAATACATGAAATTGTGTACTTATAAATTCTATTTCTAAATGAAATGTCTTTTGAGATTTTTGTAATTTTATTCATAAAAAACATATACAGTGGACTCAGCTTAATGTGAACAATTTGGGCCACCGTAATTTTGACAACAATAACAGATTGAATAAACGGTATGCAAAATTAGATAAATTTACCCTTTAATTTACACGTACTAAATTTCAAAATAAAGTGAAAAAACTCACCTTATATTTATGTACTGTATATTATCCTTTAAAACATATGAATTGTATGCATAACTTTAAGAAATTGATCAATTGTTGGCTGTATACAATTTTTTCTAAGAAGCTCATTGATAAATTGTTCGTCATCATAATGTTTTATAAAGTCATCGGTATTTTTCTGAACCTGCTCCACAGTTCTTCCTGTCATCATCTCACGTTATCACATTTTAACTTCTCGGCTTTTTACACGATTTTTACAACATATTTTTTCAACTTTTCATCACTGAGAGTTTTCGAGAACACCCAAAACTTTTTGTATTTTGATTCTTCAATATTTTTAACCTTGTTTAACTTTAAAAAAGTATTTTCATGCGATTTCGTGTTTTACTAGTATGTTTTTTTTTTCTAAGCATTTGATCAGTGTCTCTATTTTAATAATTATATTTTTTTGTGTTTTAGAATTTATTTTGGGAGCAGTTTCTTGCCTGAATTTTCTCTGGAAATAATATACAACATATATTGGAGGGTTTGTGGTTTGCTTTGGAGAGCTACGGTCTTCTCTTTTGCAACACGAGGACTATTGAGACCGGGACCTACAGCTTAAAGCCGATTCCAAATAGCTACGAACATCCATGCCACAGTGGGATTCGAACCTACGAACTCTGGTACCGAAGGCCAGCACCTTAGCCAATTGGCCATCGTTCGGCTATAAAGTCATCGGAGCGATGTTGTACTCCACTTTTCAACACTTGGAAAGCATTTTTCATTTCAGTACTTATAGGAGGTGGCTCAGTATCAAGAGATTTTTCAACTGACTCATCAGCTCCATCATTCGTCTGATTCTATGACAATCTGACAGACTTCAAATTCTGTTAATGTGGAAGCTACTGGAATGTTTTGATATACTTTCATCTATGACTCGAACTATTCAGAGGTCATATTCGAAGGATTTTCTATCATTTCTTGAGATTTCTGGTAATTTATTTCACAAAATCAAAGCATAAAATGGGAATACGCTCCTTCTCAGTTACGATAAGAATGTGTTGCCTTCTGCTTATGTGACAAACGTTAACCACTAGTAGGGTGGGCGTATTTCTGAAAAATTCCAGGATCGTGCAAATACCCACTCCTTTGTTAATTCCCCATTTCCCTAAGTGGATGAGGGAGTGTTCTCTCAAATTCAAACAACAGCGAAAAATGGTTGGTTATGGTTTCCTTTGGTTTGAGGTCAAAAACTGATTTAACCGATGTCGATCCCATTAAGCGATAATTTTAACGTGATTTTGATAACAATAAGCGATGATAACATAACCGCATCACATTAAGCGATTCACTGATAGAACATCAGAAGTGGGATTCGAACCCATGAACTCCGGTACAAATCCGGCACCAATCGTCCAGCGTTGCCAACAGCGAAAGGAGAATCAAGATGAAATCTATGAATCTATGATTTTTCCTTTGCCAGTTAAAAAGATGAAAAAAAACCATGTAACCCATACTAACATATAACGATGTCTACCTGAATATGAAAATCTTTGCTGCTTGATTCCTTAAGATATGATCATGAGGTCAAAAAGATCCATTTTGGTATTTGTTTTAAAGAATTCATTTACATATTCATTACAAGGTTTGTATTTTCAGAAAATTTTTTCTTTGCTGTTGTCCTTCTTTTCATATCAAAAAGATCCATTCGTTTTATTTATGTTATAAAAGCTACACTACAAATCAATCTCTTGACAGCCTAGTCTACCTGAATTTTCTAATGAAATTTTTTTTTCTTTGCTGCCTTGATTCCTTAAGGTATGGGGATGTATGAGTTCAAAAAGATCCTTATTTCGGTTTTATATATGTTATAAAGAACCGCACTACATTTACATATTACATTACATATAGTCTACCTGAATTTTGTACTGAAATTTTTTTTCTTTGCTGCCTTGATTCCTTAAGGTATGGGGATGTATGAGGTCAAAAAGATGCTTAATTCGGTTTTATTTATGTTATAAAGAACCGCACTACATTTGCATAGTATTAAATACACAAATTCATTTTTCATTTAATTAAAATGTTATGCAAGCCTATATAAAGTACACTGAAAAATATATAATAAAAAATATAAAAATATTTTTAAAAATGTTTCAAAATTTATTGATAAATTTAAATTGTAATAAAAATCTGTTCAAAAAATATAAAATACTAGCATATAGCCCGTCATGTGACGGGATGTGTAAAATTTTTAATTTTCCAGAATTGTAGAGTACCCTATGAGGCAGGCAAAAAAATGGATTGTTTTTTTGGCTGAGAATTATCTGGTACACGCTCAATAATTTGTTTATCTTTACTGACCGCATGTTAGTTGTCAACTTTAATTTATCTTGTCATATTACGTGATAGGATGGACAACAGAGGTTTTAATATTGACAGTGATTATTTGGCGGTATATATGAATGATGTTCAAAATTTAGCGAATCGATTGCAAACCGTGTGGTTATGTATAAAAAACAAACACACAAAAGAACAAACTTTTTAATTTTCAAAGATATATAATTTAAATTCTAGCTATTTATTAGTCCATGAAATAGACTCCTAGACTTTTATGAAAAGAATTTGTTGTTAATACCGGTGATAAAATTTTCGTTGAAACAAAAAATAAGAGATGACTAAATTTAAAATTATTACATATGTACCTAATCTAGTATTTAAGCCAAATAAAAAAAAATATAGATGTTATATCTAAGTTCAGTGATAAAACGTATGAAAATAATGCAGACGATATTTAAATAATTTAAAGTAAGAAAGGATTAAATGAGATGGTTAACGGAATCAAGTCATAATGCTAGAAAAAAAATGTTATTTTCATCTACTTACAATGTGATAAAGGGATGAATTTATCTCTCCTGCTCTGAACCTGAGAAAATAGGGATTGAAATAATGGTATTAAACGATCGAAAAGGGGGGAAGGGGGATTTCGAACGTTTTCGGATTAGCTTTGAATTTTGCTAATCCTATCTCATCAAAAATTCAATATGGATGACTCTATCCATTCCAGGTCCAATCGCTTCATAAATTCGAGGACGACAGACGAACATATATTATTATATAGGGGATTTATCTATTTAATTTCATAAAAAGACCAGGGTTCTAGGAGAAAAAATTGAAAATAAATTTCTAAATCTTTAATTGATGGTGGTCTATCATTCACATTTTTAGTGGCATAATAAATATGATTTTTAGTAACATAATGAACATTTATGTAAGAAAAAAAACTGGCAAAAATACAAGATTACTAAGCGTGACGGGAAGCTTTTACAATGATTACCTGAAAGATTTGCCAAACTTATTTTACCGTTAAAGATTTTTAGTTATACTTTTTACTTTATCAAAACTTGCTTTCTCTTATTACTTTGAAACATGTGACATTTGATTGAAATCGATACGATTTGTTTCTTGTTCTTTTAAACATCAAATAACTACTTACGTTTTTTATCATGTACAAACTTACCAGATAAAAGCCTTAAGCATGTATCCCTTTATTTCAGAGTAGTATCTTTATTGATGACGTTGAGAATTGCTCAATAAATTATTTAATATACTAAAAACTGTTTTAACGATTAGCTAAGTAATCACAATTATTTTTATAGTATACGTAGCAGATTTCACAGGGAGTACGACAGATTTTAATTAATGACTCATAACTAGTTCCATATTCTTCGCCCAAAACCAGATTTATGCCGGTGAGAGATTCTTTCTTGAATGCTGAACTGCGATCCCTTCGACAGTGCTGTAATTAAGAATTAATCAATCATAATTCAACACACTAAGTGTTTTCGTTTTTCACTGCACTTTGCTGTCAAGATACACTTCTTCAAGTTGCATATTTTTTTGTGATCCTTCTTTAGCAAACAAGAGTTATATTTATGAGATAATTAGAGGTTAGCGTTTTTGTTTTAAAGGCGTATTGGTACAAGGTTAAAGTCTGGTATTTTTTTTCTTCTAATGTTGTCACTGTCTTGAACTCAGTGCATCACCTTCATTATAATACTACAGCAAAGTATAGCCATTGATTCGAGAGCGTGAATAAGAAATTCCCCTAAGAAAAATGTCTCTTATTTATTTATTTATTGGCAAACAGTAGTTTTTTACTCTGGACGGTTTAGAGTTTCATGCCACTGAATTTTCTCTGGAAATAATATACAACTTATATACTGAAAAGAGGGAATTAATATGTAAAACAGATTACAGTAAAACATTTAGAGAAATTAAAAGTAGAAAAAATAGAAACGAACTTCAGAAAGGCTTATGAACTATTATGAATGTTTACTAAAGATGTTTTGGTATATCAAAATCAAAGTATTGGGAGATAACTTATTAATGTGCTGCTTTTGAATATTCAGCCACGTAACTTACAGTCCGTGAAAGTAAAACTCATATATTATACATTTTCTGATCAATTTGAGATTTTGATACTGAAAAATACGAGATATAGATGATACCAAATAAAGCACTAAGTTAAAAATATATGTTTCTAATTTTCCTAAAATTCAGAATTTTGTGTAGGGTACGAGCTCTACATTGACCCTATGTTTTTCAAAACCCTCTAAATAAGCACTATATTGTTTAAACATTGGGAAAAATTAGAGTTTTTGTGTAAAAATATTTATTAAGAGTTTTATTTATAATTTAAGTAAAAAATGTACCAAAATTTTTACTTTTGAAATTAAAAATTGATTTGGAAATGTTGAATACAACAAATTACCGAACGATGGCTGAATGGTTAGAGCGCTGATCTTTGGTTCCCGGAGTTTGTCTGTTCGGATTCCACTGAGGCATGGATGTTCATAGCTGTTCGGAATCGGCTATAAACAGTAAATCCCGTACTCCTTGCCATCATGTAGCAGAAAAAGTAGACACAGGCGCTCCAAACGAAACCAAATCAGAGTTCGTATGATGGAATCCCGCTGTTCACTTTAATGTTCTTAGCCGCTCAGAATATTCCTTAAGCAGTAGATGCTAGTTTAATCAGATCTCGCGTTATAAAATATTTCTCTAAATTTAAAAATTCTCCAAGCAAATATAATAAATATGGATGACATTTGACTTTGCAATAGAAGTTTTTCAATTGACATTGTTCTTGATTCTTTTTTTATTACCAATTCATCTAAACAATTTAAAGAGAGGGAGTAATAGATGATAATTTTCTTGGTATTTTGTATCGTTTTCTATTAAACCAATAAATGTATTTTTACTTATATTTGTTTTGGTGTTTAATTATATTCTAACTCAATAAATAATTTTATATTTATAAATAATGAAGAAAATAAAAAGAAAATCATATTTATAATCTGTTTCCCAATTTGATATTATGATTTTTATATGAATGTGATTATCATAGATTATTAGCTCATAATTATAAATTAAGAAGGGGAGCACAAAAACTGGAAACTCCCCTGGGAACAAAAGTAAATTATTCGGGTACTAGACACATAAAAAGGGAAGAAATCGGTGTTTATTATAAAGAGTTATGTTTTATATAGTGGGCTATTGCTACATTATTGTTTCCAAGACTGCTTAATATCACCAATTTTGGCGATTAGTCTAATTATATGATAGCCTAATTACACTATTTTTCTGAGCTAAAAAGAAACAAAAATGTCTTACTTTCTTTTATCCGTATAGAATGAGTCAGCGGGAGACAGGCTTTCCTGGGCCACCCGTGAGTCGCATTCCAACTAAACGATGGAGAGAAAATAAATTTCGCAGTCGTGTGGAATAACGAAGAATATGAGACCCGAGGAGAATGAAACCTCTTTCTGCACGTGAGATGATTAAGCCGGGATTGATTCCAATGAAAGTGTCAGTGTAAAAAAGCTTGTAGAAAAGTGGATCGTACGTGGCAGACAGAACGAGTTACGATGCTGTAAATTTCATCCAGCTCTAAAGTTGATGTTCGGCTTTTCTTTGAGGGTATAACAAGGAAAAGCTGATAATCCTTCTGCAACGATGGGAGAGAGCTAATTATGTTCTTTAAATTATTTATGGACAAATTCGTCTGGGAGCAATCTTTTCAGAAAAGCTATTAACTGCGTATCCAGCAGTGCATCTGTATACAGAAGTAAAAAAAATATTCGCAATGAAATAGCTTCCAACTTTTTCCTACTTCTGCCAATTTAAAACTGATTCTTAGAAAAACAGAGATTAATGTATCCTATTTAGGAAATTAAAGTCGACAGTAACAGAACGTAAGTAAGGTAACAAGCCTCGGAATCAACATTTTAAACGTATGAAGACGTAATTTTGTGTGCAAAATTATCTATCTCATTACTGACCCGCTCGCCAGGATGCATTTGTTAGTAATAAAGAACTGAGCTACCAGTTTGAGAGAGAATTACAGATAAACTACCATTATGAAGTCATTGCTAATATTTATTTTCATAATATGTCTTTATTTTATGACTATTCAGAAACAATAACAATATACGAGGGTTGGAACTTTAATAGTGACAACTATTTATTTACATGGAATACAAAAGTGATTCATGTCACCAGGATTTACAGTCCTTCAATATAGTCGCTAGCATTGTGTATGATATAACTCGTTTCCAGCGATCTCAGAACACCTGTAGCAACGCCTGTTCTGTTGGCAGTTCGAATGGACTGGTCTATTGCCTCAAGAATCTCTGGAACAATTCTGAAGTGAATGTCACAAAGTGGTTCCTTCATCTCAGGAATTAAGTAAGGGCTTAGAATGTGCAGCACAGTCATATGTGCAAATTCTGTCTGTCGGGACAACTCACGAATCGTTTGTCGTCGATCTCTATCCATTAGTGCGGTAACAGCCTGTACTTTTGCTTCACTGACACTAGAATGACTTGGTCAATCCATGCCTGCCTCATTTTGGCGTCCTTCATTGAAGTCTTTTGCCCATCTTGCTATAGTTCCGTAAGGCAATGCAGATTCCCCACAGGCCTCTTGAAACCGTAGATAACATTGTCTTGCTGTACGACCTATAGCACATTCAATTTTAAACCAACTTCGTTGTTTTTGTTTTGAAAACATCCTGACAACACTTACTTTAGACCGCAAGCTAATACAAGGATCTGTTCTCCTAGTCACTAACCATGCGCGTGACGTAGCAAGGACGAGTCTTTTTGCTGAGAGGTAAGGTAGGTATGTAGTTTACGTGTGGTATACGTGACATTCTTTTATTTTGTTGCTTAGAGGTTTTACAGCAGTGTTGCCACTATAAAAGTTCCAACCCTTGTATAAATTATTAGTTATAGAAACTAATCTAGTAAAGGACGTTGCTAATGATAATATTCTCCTCATAAATGTTTGCCGTAGTTCAAAATTCATACTAAACAATTGTGTTAGACATGCTAAAGATTTTTTGACAGAATATTGTAAATATTTGAAAGCAAAGCCGATGTGATTAAGTTTAAAAAAAAGAATAATGAACAGTTGTTTTAAATTCTCAACCAATTTACTACTTTATTGGAGACAAGCAAAATAGGCCAAAGCAGAGATGAACCTTCTTTAACTCCAGATACTAAATCTTACTTTTATAAAGAATACTACTCCCCTTTGGCTGTAAGTAACGGCTACTTCTACTAGACTAAAAAAAAGAACTACTACTTCTACTACTCTCATAGATTATGTTGGGATTGATGAGTATTGCGTTCGAGAGTTGATGATCCGTTCGATGATGGGCCGATGTGAATTTATTGATTTGTGCTTCGTTAAAGTGTTCTAACATATTTGTTAAGTTTTACGTTTGACTGGTGAGTGTTTTACTGTCCAACGCATCTACCATGAATATGGAAAACACATAATTCACTTGCTTCCGCTCTGAGGAAGTAGCTTGTTTGAGGCTATAAAACAAGCTTTTTGCTATTCATTTTAATTTAATTTTGTGCCTCCCTCTAGTTTTGCTTTAATATTTTAAGACAATAATGACATTAAAAATATTTTTCTTAAGTTATACCACAATTTATTTAATAGAAATAAAATATTAAATTTCTAATTAAAATTATAATATATTTCGTAATTTGGTTGAATTTGTTTAACAGTGTTAGTGAAAAGGATTTCCCTCGTTATCTTGAAAATTATAAAGTTAAATAAAACATATTTAATTTAATGTCTTTTTAATATTTAAACGGGTCGCTATTTGAAAATGTAATTTTAGTTTTTTCACAAATTTAAATCTTAAAATGTATTTGTATTATGTCTAGTCAAAAAGGTAACCTTTTTATTTATTTTAAAAGACTTGCTGATGTACTCCTATTTTTATAGAACTTAAGACACCTTTTATGAATGTATATTTATTCATCGCCAAAAGCTAAGTAAGCAGTGGTAAATTCGGAAAAATCAGCAGGTATTGTTTTGATTAACAACATTTGCAGGTACTGTTTTGATTAGCATGAAAGCAGCAAATATATTTTTACATGAAACAAAGAAAAAAAAACACGTACAGAGACAAAAACAATGTTGAATTTAAGTCCTATTTGAGTTAATGATAAAAAGATAATTAGAGTCATAACAAAAAACAAGCTAGACATTAATGGGGGGGGTATGCGAGCATCCCTCATCTGCATCCAAAGTTTACAGCGTGTGATCATGCTTTCCACGATGCGATCAATCATCGCAGTTAAGTAATTCCCATTCCTCCTGTAGAGCATTTTTAAATTCTATGGGAATAGCTATGGGTTGAAAACGTGTACATATAGCCCAGTCTCAAATTTCATATACGTACATGGATCTTGCAACCGGCTAGTGGAAAAAACCTTAACGGTCAATGATTGACAAGCTGCTATTCTCTGCTGATAATGGACCTTTTATGTGATGCTACAAGCATGTAATTTACTTAATGTTAGTTATATTGTCTTTATTTAATTTACAAGATAGCTTTTCTAAGGTATCAATTTAATAGAACAAACTTAATCTTAAAATTTTGAATAATTGAAAAAGAAAATTTTGTATTGTAACTTAAGCATGTTATCTCCATCATAATATCAACGTATTATTTTAAATTATTGTCACCAAATATTATCTATGGGTAAAAATAAATATTACTAATATATAGGAAAATGTTGCAGTCTATTGAATGCTTAGATATATTTCATTTTCAAATGATTATTCGAATATTTTTGAATAGGAGGAATTTTACTTGGAATTTAGGTAAACATATGAATGCGACTTAAAAACTTAAGAGATCATAACAAATTGGCTAAAGGAAAAATGATTAAACAGAAAAAATGAAATGTATTATCTTATTAAATAAAATGTTATTTAATAAGGTTAAATAAAAGGTAATTTTTAACAAATCAAAGGAATAAGCAAGAGTCTCGCATCCCTCAATCTGTCAATGCTTATTAAAATAGCCTTACATGAAAAATAAGAGACAGACGGTCACTTTTGTCACACAGCTCATTGGGCATTGGTGTTAGCTTCGCCCTCAGTTACAAGATCAATGTACTTATTTGAGATTCACAGTCAGGTCGAGGGCATCCTAAAGATTTTCAATGGAGTTAAGGCCATACGAGTAAGCCGTTCACGTAATTCCGTCACTCTCCAGATGTTCGAGGACGATGACAGTTCTATGCGACTGTAGATTATTATCTTTTCAAAAGAAAGCAGGATCAACTGCTGCAGCTCACAATCTCACAGTGGTGTCTAAAACTTCATCCTGATACCGGACAGCTGTCGCAAAATTCTGTCTAAAGTGATGTGCAGATATGCAGGTCGGTGGGATATTCCACTCTATTATGCTTCCACATCAGAATACGTGATGTACTGGAGCCGAGTTTGTGGATCTGCTTCTCTCCAGACCTCACACGCATGTCATCTGGTTGAAGACTGAATCCCGACTCATCCGTGAATGTAACATGGTACAATAATATAATGTTACGAACTTCAAAACTGGGCTCAGGGATTGAATGGACTTTAAAGACTGACTACAGCACGAAGACAATACTATATTCGCAATCACTTCAAAAATACAATGTCATCGCGGAACAACTTGAGCACAATGCCGCGGGCTCACGTACCTCTTTCTGCATCAATCAACAAGCACCGATGAAACACAATACACCGTGCTTACTTCTTACACCGAGAGATCCACTTAACGACTTTCTTCTGCATGGGACTATGTCTGCCTTATATAGGCCCGAAGAAACTGCTGGAACACACCAGAAACGGGAACCGGAAGTTGTCACGTGATGCCCTACTTGGCAACATTTGGCGACGAACTTGGCGATGAACTTGTCGACAAAAATAGGTTGCCAAAACTGTCGCCAATGAGCCGATATCTCGCCAATTTGGCGAGATACCCATAGAGTCCCATGCTAAATTTACGATTCACTAAACAAATTCGTAACAATAATAAACAAGATAATTCTACTCATCAATCTAGTAAAACTCCTCCTGTTATTGCGATTATAAATAATGCCACATAAAAATGGTATCTTTTATAACCTGTTCGTTATTTTAACTTTTTAAATGGACCCTTCATATGAAACTTTTTACATAGGAATTATACTTTCTTCACATCGTAGTATTTAGAGATGAAAGTATGGAATTTTTCGATTTGATCGTCTTCCGTTATTGCGTGCATCCTTTTTGAGAGGCATCGAACCAAAAATTTGGAGCTTTGCCACTACGTGTTTCAGTGACATTAAAAACTTTAACCATTCTGTAAAGAACGAATTCTCTTCAATATCAGAAAGAGTTGAATTCTGAGAAGGTGAATTACCTTTCTTCAAATGATCGAAGTCATGCTACGAAAACCCATCACGTCTAACAGGTGTAAATAGTAGCAAAAGTGATTTAGAGCTTATTTTTAGCATTTTTTCACGCATAGAACATTTACTACTGATTTCTGCTGTCATAAATTAAGTTTCATTAGGAACAATTTTTGATTAATTGAATCTTTCTTTCGAAGGGCATCACTTTGATATTGTAGATCACGAAATTTGCTCTTAAAAATACTAGAAAATCTAAACAAATTTTGACAATTGTGATGTATTGAAATCTATAGCAACAATACTAAGTTACAATTTATGGTATAGGAAATTATTATTACAGCTGGAAATCTTCATGGTATTATTTTTCTACCAATTTCTTGTATTTACATTGTTTATTTTGGTTTGAAGAACGTTATGCCTAGTAAAATATGGAACATTTAGCCATTAGTTAAAGTAATAAAATCATGAGTGAACTCCTGTTTTTCAAGAGATTCTAAATTCTTTGTTGAATAAACTTCATAACCAGAATTACTTTTTAAAGATAATTTTTAACACAGATGAATTATCCTATTATTTTAAGATTTGTTTGTCATTTGTTTGCTTATTGTTTTGCAATAACATTACATTTCCTATGCAATTAAAAAAAATTTTAAAATTTATTTTGATTAAACTTAATTGTAAAGACGTTAAGTATTGAATACACTTCATGTACTGAAGAACTGCAAATGGAATCCGAAATAATTACCTTGTTACATATTAATTACTTTCAATTGTTGAGGGATTTTTATAAAGGAGTTTAGACCTATTCTATTACTCCATGGATTTGTTTTCCTTAAAGGGATAACTCCGATTTTTTTTCGTAGCAGTGGTCACAGTAAACAGTAAATGCTTCTTTGATGAAGAAACATAATTATAAAGGTCTATTAAATCAGAGTAATTTCACAGACTTAATTACACATTAATCATTGAGAACATACATTACGGAATTTAAATTGCATATATATTTATCAGTTTCAAAATTTCTCACCATATTGATCGAAACCTAAAATCAGAGACACAAAACCAGATTGGCAATGATACTTTTGCAACGATTGAAATCAGTTCATTTGAAAAAGACACACTGTTTTCATAAGTTTTATTATTCATCCAAGTATATTTCGGATTAACAGCAGCATTTCTATATAAGAAAAGCTCTTTGAGACAGCGGAGAAACTGACAGATCTCAGATCGACGAACTCTGCTGCGAGCTGTCAAAGAAGATCAGGAATACGTTGAACATCTATTGCATATGATTTATACAAGGTATCTAGATACTCAGGTCGGTCACATTCCTAGCCGATGGAAAGAAATAAATAACAGTAAATGCTTCTTTGATCAAGAAACATAATTAAAAAAGTCTATTGAATCAGAGTAATTTTACAGACTTAATTACATTAAACATTGAGAAAATACTTTACGGAATCTAAATTGCATATACATTTATCAGTTTCCCAATTTCTCACCATAATGATCGAAACTTAAAATCAGAGACACAAAATCAGACTAGCAATGATACTTTTGCAACGATTGAAATTAGTTCATTTGAAAAACACACACTGTTTTCGTACTTTTTATTATTCATCCAAGTATATTTCTGATTAACAGCAGCATTTCTATATAAGAAAAGCTCTTTGAGACTGCGGAGAAACTGACAGATCTCAGATCGACGAACTCTGCGGCGAGCTGTCAAAGAAGATCAGGAATAAGTTGAACATCTATTGCATATGATTTATACAAGGTATCTAGATACTCAGGTCGGTCACATTCCTAGCTGATGGAAAGAAATTTAATAGTAAATGCTTCTTTGATAAAGAAACATAATTAAAAAAAGTCTATTAAATCAGAGTAATTTTACAGACTTAATTACACATTAAACATTGAGAAAAACATTACGATTAAATTGCATATGTTTCAATTTCCCATTTCTCACCATTGATCGAAACCTAAAATGAGAAAAAAAA